>JAPWLS010002154.1:0-84957 GCA_028551675.1 Tineola bisselliella
TACAAACAAATCAGTTTAATTGAGACCTGTGAGACAACGGCGGAGATCTTCGCAAAATTGGAGAATATTTATGAACATAAATCTGAACTAAATTTATTATTAACACAAGAAAAGTTCTACACATACAAAATGTCACCCACGGATGATATCGCACAACATATTGCGAAAATTGAAAGTATGGCTAAACAACTAAATGAAAATGGAGAAACGGTCAGTGAAAAGGCCGTAATAACTAAAATAATCTCCACTTTGCCAATAAAATATAGAAATTTTCGCCAAGCATGGCTCTCACTAACCCCGGCCATGCAAACCATTAGCAACCTAACATGCAGGCTCATTGATGAGGAGTTGAGCCTGAAAAATTTTGAAGATGAAGACAATTCTCTTTTCTACACACATGGAAATATAAGAAATTCCCGGTCTAATAAAGATGCAAATTATAAGGGTCAACAATCATCGACGTCAAGAGAGAATAGGTTTCTCTGCTATAATTGTAACAAAAGGGGGCATTTCGCCAGGGATTGTCGCGCACCGAAAAGAAGCAACTATATGAAAGAAATGAAACCGTCAGCATTCTACACAAACGACAGTAAGGTGGATAGCTGCGATAAATGGCTAATGGATAGTGGAGCGTCGGCACACATGACTTACAGAAGAGATTTTTTCAAAGAACTCACAGAATTTCCAGAAGAACACGAAACGGTAAAGTTGGGTAACCACCAAGTATTAAAGGTGAGAGGCAAAGGTATTATAACAATTAAGAAATATGTAAATAATATGTGGTCTGATGGTGAACTCTCAGATGTATTATATGTACCGGAGTTAAAGAAAAATTTATTTTCTGAGGGTACAATCACTAGAAAAGGTTTCACGATTGTGAAAGAACATTGTAACGCTTACATTTATGAGAACGGCGTTCAAGTCGCAATATAATAATATGGTTTATAACAAGTTTGGTCATTCTGTCAAAACTTTATATACGGATAACGGTGGTGAGTATACCAACGAACAGTTTAAAGATTATTTAGTTAAAAAAGGTATTGAACATGAGCGTACGCTTCAACAAAATGACAGAACTAAAAGAGAACTAAGGACAATCGTGGAGAGAGCTAGGTCTATGTTATATGCTCGAGATCTTCCTTTATACCTTTGGGCTGAAGCAGTCAGTACTGTTGTATATTTAATGAATAGAGTTACATCAAGTGAGGCCCCAGATATAACTCCATTTGAGCGATGGACAGGGGATAAGCCAGATTTAAGTTTTGTTAAGACTTTTGGATGCGTAGGATATGTACATACAGCACAGCAAAAACGATTAAAATTTGATAAAAAGAGTAAAAAGATGTTTTTTGTAGGAATGCGGGGAAATGCCAGAAATTACAAAATGTTTGATATTAATACAAGGAAAATAATAATTTCTAGAGATGTAATATTTAACGAGTTCGATGAACTTAATGTTTCAGAGCCAAATCAGAATAAACAATTTTTAGAAATTGGGATTGATAGAATCTATTCTAAGAACGTGAATAAGATTGATGAACCTGTTATTGTGAATGATGATGATGAATTAAACAATAAGAATAGTATTGAGGAACAAACATTGGATGAGGTTAATGAAGAAGAAAATAATAATACTAATCAAGGTGATAGTAGATACAATTTAAGGTCAAGAAATTTATTGAAAGAACAGGTAATGTTTCAAGCCAATATGGTTGAAATCAATGAACCACTAACGTTTACTGAGGCTCCTCAAATGGATGATTCCGATAAATGGCTAAGTACAACTAATGATAAGCTTAAGATTAAAAGGTCTAAACATATTGACATTAAATATAACTGTGTGAAGGAAAAAGTAAATTCTGGGGAGGTATTACTGGAATATATCAAACCAAGTGATCAACTGGCAGATTTGCTTATCAAGGCGCTTCCCTCAACAACAAACAAACGTATCAGGGGGGCTACTCAGGGACATCCGAAGTTTCGTGATACGGACGTCGGCGCCCGTCACCGTAGTCCGTAGATATAACCTACTCAGGGCTACATACGGAGACGGGCAATGTCTTACGGGACCATAGACTAGTTTCGTGACCGATTAGTTGAATGAATTGAATGAAATGTTTATATAATTGTTATTTATTATTATTAAGTATAATAATTTCATATTTCATAAAGATATGTAAATTAAATATTAAATATAATTATATTATCTCTCAGCATAATTTAAATGCTGAAATAAAAATGAATGTAATACTTTAAAAAAATAAAGTCAAATTATAATTTGACTAATTTAAAAATGTCTAATATCAGTATTATCAAAGGGATATAGCCTAACAATTTTATATAATCGGATTTCTATACTGACGTCTGTCCGAATCAAAATGGGAAAATTATAAGTTGTGTGTGAAATTGTTGCAAAATTGTCCTCAATTAGACAGTTAAGGTCTTATATAAGAAGTGTGCTAAAAAGAAGTTTTGTTAATAAATTGTAAGTATGTATTCTATTATTTATCATACACTAAGTTATATATTTCACTGGAACTATTTAGTAAGATAAATGCACAAATTTTTTAATGCGTAATAATCATTTTAGGTAATGGCAACCACTAAACCAGTAGGGCATTTTTGAAAGAAGAAAAGGAGATGGCGAAGGGATATTTGAATAGACTGGGCGCAGTTGACCGAAGAACTGAATGCAATGGGTGGGAGCATTAAGACCATGAAGCAGTAGCAAATATAATCTAAGGTAATATCAGGCCCTTTTGTTGCTTTTGAAAGCTTATTTAATAATCATTATTTTTTAGGTGTGAGCAGATAAAAAATATTTAACCAAAAAGGCTGTTGCTGCTGTCTAACACTCAGCAGCAACGACTGGAGGTGATCCTTCAGAAGCTCCTCCAGGACTTGGAGCAAACTCTTCGGTACTCGAAATTATGGAACATACTTTTGGAAGCCAATTAATGAGTGCTACAGTATTTAGTTATAAGTAATATTTATGATATGTTTTGTACAATTTTAAAGTTTTAATGTTGTTTTATCAATAGCTGTATGAAGACTCACAGATGTTGGCACTGCAAGATTGGTATATTGAATCCTGCTTTGGGGAAGCGCAGCGGATATAGAAAAGCTTAATATAAAGTTAAGCAAGAATTGTACTTCTGACAACAGTTGTGTTTTATTGTTCTTAATTATAGAAATAATTAATTAAAACTTTTAATTTAGTAACAAATATTGTTTATTCATAACACTTCCTTATTTAATCCTTTTTAAGATTTCATGTTAACCCTTAACGGTCTGAGATTATTTCAAGTTTACTTTCCACCAGGTCCAGCTATTTTTCATATGAAAATGTTTCCTATTAAAACATGCCTCCTCTTGTTCTTTAAGTCTTATGATTGCCACATGAGTGCAATCAATGCACCCAATCACGCCCTGTAACCCATATTTAGAATAAAATCTGCAATCAAATATGATTATTTCACAGTTCATATCTGTTCTTAATGAGATATAAGCACTTGATCCTTATTCCTACTTACTTTCTTTTAATAACGTTTCTTTCCCCAATATCTTTAGGAAACTATATATTTTAACATTATATGTCGAGTAGTTAGGACTTCTAACACTTCGTGGAGACACCTCGACACACTGCTGTGACATCGGTCCGTCACTGCTCAACCCAATTGCACCTTGGTAACTTCCTCTTGCTAAGAACTTAAGAGCTGTTAGGATCTACAAAATAAACTTTTTAATTTTGATCTCACTTTCTAATATTACAATGTGTATAAATATGGTATTACGCACTTTAGTGACGGGCGCTATCGCCTCACGAGATGCTCTTGATAGCAATAGAGGCACAATATCCTGGCAGAGCTACTCGAACAGAGATTTTGTTAACCGGTATGTGGACACAAAAATAGTGTCAGACATACGGTTAATATGTACAATATTGCGATATTGACGCAATCTTCTACGTCTCTCATAGTGCATACGCATTGAAGCCATTATACACTGAAATTATAAACGCACAGTGTTAAAACATAATATTAATAACATAAAAATATTGTTCAATTATTATCATGTATTTTATAATGACACTTAACTTACATTTTTTAATATTTGTATGAACCCGTATATCACACGACACCTCTGTAGCTAACGTGAATTTTGACATATAAGCCCGTAAAAAGTCCTGTCAAACATCCGTAATATAGTCCGTAAAATGTGCCCTGAGTAACCTATACGACGGCGTCGTTGTCAAATCCGAGACTTCGTGAACGATTACGGATCCGTAAGTGCCCTGAGTAGGAAACGCCAAAATTTTCGGCCGAAGTTTCGTTTTACGGTGCGCCTGAGTAGCCCCCCAGAGATCAAATATATGTCTTAGTTATTAATGACAGAAATAGGTAGTTAAGCTAATTAGATTTAGTTTCATTGTAATTCTTAGTTATTATTATTTCATCTGTTAGGTTACGTTTAAATTGAGTTTAGTTATATTTTGTATTGAGAATGAATTTAATTTTTTTTTGTGTGATATATTGTTAAAGTTATGTAAAGGAGATTATGCAATGTAAAATTATGGGGAGGTGTTGAAAAAGGTTGGCTATGCAACCTTTTAAGATAATTTTAATTGTCAGTTGTCAATAAATAGTATGGTGAAAAGAAATCCCTCGTATCATTTTCAATAATTTGCCTTTGGTCCACTGCTGGTTAATAAAGTGGTCCCCTAAGTAAAGTGTTTCCACTCGACCTCTAACGCACCAATGTATATCATATATCTGTGTCATAATATTGTGAGTATAATGTTTAGGCCAGCGGTTCTCAAACTTTTTTGGCGAAGGAAAAAGCCTTAATATAATTATAAAAAAACTGATTTATATGTATTTATGAATAATCATATCACAATGTAATATTACGTAACATTTAGATGTAACTTTATAATCTCCCTTTGGTAGGTATTTTTTGCAGTATTTTAGCGCTAGGGTTCCACGGAACACACTTTGAGAATGGCTGGTTTAGGCATATTAAGTTATAACATAGTAAAGCTATACCGGAATGAATATATTTAAGACGTCAATGAAACATTAAGTGATCAAGTGTAACCGGTATTTTGTTTAGAAGCTTTTTTTATGTCTTCAATCAATTTATGCGTTTCATTTGTTTCATGCGTTAAAATTAAAAATTAAAAGTAAGAAATTTGGTATCGGTATCTGCTGTATTATTAGAATTTGTTTATTTAAAATATATCGGCAGTCTTAGGCATCTCCTATGAATAGTAATCTATTTTAATTCGAAGGACTTCCTCTATTGCGTTCGAATTAAGCAATTTTTTAAAAATTAAGTTTTGTCACTAATTGGAATTGCTGTAGATTTCGTGAAAGGTATTTCAACACCAATTAAACGCTAAGTTTTGTGTATCAAATGTTAACAATATACGCCAATATATAATATAATGTTGGTTAATTAATTTTTCTCAAGTTTTTCCTTACTGCAGACCTAGTTTCGCATTTGCTACAGAATTACTTGAAGCCAGATGTCTTTAATATTATTGTCTTTTTATTATAGACGGTTCAGTGTATCCGTTTCACGTTGGTGTATCGTTTTGCGGCCAAGCGGTGTAATTATTTAATCATTTTGTCTGGCAACTTTTCCGTTTCGGTATCAAATTATTCGTTATTTAAAATTTATAGAAAAACAAATTATATTTGTAATTATCTACGTTCTATTCATAGTGGGGGTAGGCAGCTATATTGAATTGTGTATCCTTTGTTAGTTTATGCGCGCGCAACTATCGCAGTCCAATTAAACAATTGAAAGGGTTAATCATACACGAACTTGGAATTTGACCCGGTCGTTCGTTCATATTTGTGTTTGTACCTCTATTTTATTTGATAAAATACTTTAAAATTTAATATAATAATTAGTTTTTATGTAAAATAAAAACTAAAAGCAATAATATGTAACTATGAAGCTCAATGGTTATCGCGCACTGGGTTCGATTCTTGATCGAAATAAGTATTTATTTTTTAGATTTTTTTAGTATTATATAAATAGGATATTATTAAAAAAAGAGCAGATATCTGTGTCGGGTCTTTGTGTTATAGGTTAGTGTCCTGCCCTTGTTATGATGCCTGTGACACAGGGTGTTCTAATTTTGCAGTCAGGGTTATTATCCCATTATGATAATGGCTATTAGCCCAGCATGCCGTTCGGAGGTAGTACCACTACTTCCAAGCGTAACACCCATGATGTTACCAGTCTGGAAGTAGCATGATAAGGAGACGAATGTGCCCTGTCGATTTGGACGGAGCACATTCGTCTTCTCAAGTCGGCATAACACAGACGGCTATTGCACGCAGACATATGTCTGTGGTAACAGTTATCTCCGTTCATGCACCGCACTTTTCAGCTTACCATCAGGCGGAGTGTGGTCATATGCTAGGCTAATATAAAAAAGGTTTTCTCTCTTCTCTTCTGTTGTCCACCAAAATATAATTTACTTAATTGTTTAAACATCATGTCCAATTAGACAAAGTTATTTTTAGACTTTTGTTAAACATAATTTGTGACGAACATGCGAATGTAAGCTTTGCCCAACCTTACTTTGCCACACCCCTAGCACGCTCAATTATCTACATTTTTTATGTTTTGTAAACCTCATTTTAGTTTGGGAATTACTAAGAAGAAGAAGAAGGGAACTATTATGATTAGCGGTGTATACCCTGATGTAGAACTGACCTTCAAGAATATTTTTGTTAAATAGTATGTCGTTTTGTTTTGCATGAGAATTAGTGTCTATGTATATGTAATACTCCTCCTGATACTACAAATATGACTGAACTGGTATGGTGGCCCCAGAAACCCTCTCTGTCTTGATATCCAATGAGCGTCAGGAGAATACTGAAGTGTGATTCATAGTTTCCCCATAATGTATGTGATTTTTAATAATTTCTCAAATTAATTTTGTTTTGTTACAGATGTCAAAACTATACTCAAATCAGTGTCGGGAAGCCTCCGCTCAGGAGAGCTTACCGCAATTATGGGACCATCTGGAGCTGGCAAATCTACCCTTCTTAATATTCTTACTGGATACAGGTAAATTGAATTGACGAATAAACGTGATTATGATAAGTGAATTCTATATTAATATCTTGGATAAAATCATAAGTTTCACGGTCGTTTTAAAATTTTAATTATCATTTAAAATTAAAATCGAGCTGTGATCTTCAGACGACATGTAGGAAGAATACAGTCTTGGTTATACAGGAAGCAGAATTTCTGTTTCAATAATTCGTTTACACTTCGATATAAATATGGACCTTTTCAATATCTTATCTGAATTTGTTAGTAGATAGTCGGGTTTATGATTTTATTATAATTAGTACGAACATCCGTAAGTGAATCACATTTCTATGTTTCTACGATTCCTTTTTTAAATACATAATATTATTGACTTTATAATGTCTTTTTCATTATAAAAAAAACTAACATAAGTATATTATAATCATTACCTTAAGAGTCTCAAGTTAAAAAGAAACTTTTTATTCATCTAACATTCTCCAATTCTTATGTGCTACTTTTATTTTTTATTTATATAAAAGTAAGTAATCGTAACATTGAGTAAATACAACTTCAAAGACCTTGATCGCTGAAGCGAAGAGACACTAAAGGAAAATAAAAAGTAGGCCAACTCTATACGAAATCATCATTGACGCTCGGTCGAATCTTCCTTAAATGTATTTTACTAAATCAGTATTAAGAATTCTTAGAATTCTCTTAGTTAAGTAGTTGAGGAGGTAAACAATTTTATTATCTAGCAAAGGCTGCTTCTTTAATATATTTTATGACAGTTAAGTATTTACGATTGTTATAGGTTTGCATTGTGAATATTTACTATATTTTATATCTCTATACTATATATGGCCGGAAATTCAGTTCTTTCTTAATTATAAAGCGATTTTTTCTTAAAAAGTATCTTAGGTCGCTTTCTTAGGATGTAAATAACCTTTCGTGAGCACATTAAGTCGTCGTACCTATGACCTTCGTTTACTACCTGACGTCAAAATTAAGTTACCGGCCCATCCAAATACGGCAATATCATCAGTTGAATTCCACTTAAAAGGCCACGCATGCTCATATATTTAGTGAAGTCAGTAATAACGGCTACCGTTCTGAGCGAAGCGTGAAATTGCCGAACATGTTGCGTCTGCGTGGTTTGTGCAAGCCGGTAAGAGAGGATTGCGCAAATTGCACGTCTAACTTAACTATGCCAATGTGTGCATTTGTAGATTCGTTTGATGTTTTCGTATTATACTGTACTTTGTTTTGTTAACGACAAGGTTTTCTGTGTAAAGGACAACTCTGTTTCAAATATTTTAGCATTGTAAATTTATTTATAATAACTAGATTGTAGCTTTTTAGAAATATGTGTTTTATATTTATTAAGTTCTCTCTCCCCTTTCTCGATTATTAAAAGTAAAAATTTGGCTTGCTGCGAAGTCTTGTGATGTGATATCATTATGAACCACAAACCAAGTATAATGCTCTGTCTAGGATTTCTTGTAATCGGATGAAGAAACCAGATTTAGTCTACTTTTTACGTCATTATGTTAACGATTTTATAATACTTTATAGAAATACCACATGAATATTTCTTTGCGCAATTTTCAACTAAAAATTGTAAGATATAGTAGACGGCGAAATTAGAAATTTTCGAGCTTTCTTTCTGCGCATATAATGGGTAGAGTACTTAATACGTAAAGTTGTTTGTGGCACGTACGTTAGAATCATAAAGGGTGCATTGACCCATCATATTCGTAGTTAAATTTACATTATGTTAATAATGACGGAAACTGGGACACCATGTACATTACTATTGTCTTTAACGGGATTTAAGGATAACTGTTCACAGTGACGTTTCGAAACCGCATCCATAAGAATAGGTGTGTTGCTATAAGTAGTCAATCACATCCCCTCTTGTTGTATAGAGATATACATATACATTTCTCAGCCAATTTAGTGTTATTTATACCGTGTCAATAATCATAAAATATGACCGTTGACTTAATTAGTTGTAAATATTGATAAGGTTATTGATAAACGAGTGTAATAAGATCTAGGACGTCGTCGAAGTAACGTGATAGGGTATTTATACATTGACACTGCAAGGTTTTTGTGTTCTCATTAACTCAATTATATCCTCAAGTAATAATATGTTGAGGTTTCTTTCAAATATAACGTTTATGCTGTTAGAAATGAAAATACGCATTCTTTTTTTAAATATTTTTTCTATGTCATGCAGTGAATGACATAGAAAAATATAAATTAAATTTTTGTTTAAGTTGTAGTTCATCGTACTCGATAGAAATCGTTTACTTGTTAGCAAATGCATAAAACGTTCTGTAGTTAGCGTTAATTAAATTTAAATTAGTATAAACTTTTTTTCGCTACTGTACGTTATCGTTTTTAATAACTATTTTGCAAAAGTCAATGACATTTATAAACTTCTAGATCACAATAATAATATTTGAACTTGATTTTTTTGGTGTAAAAATTGTACCTACCCGCAATGACTTGGAACTTTCTTATAGATAAATTGACAATAAGTAATTGGAAATACTACATGATTTGTGACGTAACTGAAGCGTGACGTTATGATAAAATAAGAATTGAATTAAATATGTTTTTGTTATCATATCATTATAATAATTTTAACAACTTACATGAATGTATAAAATGTTTCTTTCAATTGATAAGATATTCTCACTAAGATTATTTTTTTTCGCAAGAACATCTAACACTTAACATTAATTTATCTTAATATCAATAAATCAAGTTTACAAAAGCTATTTCCTACATCGCTAATGTGATAAAAATATTTATTCATCTAATGACCATTGCCTTTGTTCAACATACATAACTTTAAATTATTTATAACTTAATATTCACACAAATATTATAATATTTGCATACATTTATTACAACGAAATGACAATCAGCGCCTTTTTTATAATAAATAAATATATTATTCAATCAAAGAAGCGAGAGAAGAGGGAAACGGACCGTATGTGTATAATTGTTCATATATCTCTTCTAAGTAAATGGATTAATTATCTTTCACTCTCTTCTTCTATATATTTCCATCTTGTTAAGTTCATAATTTGAAGAGATTATGCGAGGTAAAAATATAATCATTGTCTACAGAACATCGGGAACTGAAGGCAGTATAACAGTGAATGGAGATGAAAGGAACTTGTCCAGTTTCCGTAAGCTGTCTTGCTACATCATGCAGGACAATCAGCTTCATGGTAACTTGACCGTTGAAGAAGCCATGTCCGTGGCAACTGCGCTCAAATTGCCGTCTGTCACGAGCGCTGAGCAGAAAGAGGATGTGGTAAGTGATACCTGGATGGAATTCCTATTTTCCTATGTATTTCACATCTATTGTTATTTTACGTTATCCGTGGCTGAGTGTTGCGCCAGTGAGAATATCCATGCTTGTATTGTTTTAATGGCCATTGTTTATGCCTTGCCTAAAACAATTTTCAGTGTTTAGTAAAGCCATATTAAATTTAACATAAAAACACATAAATTCAACACACGGAGTAAAGATCGGATATAAATCCTGGGAGCTAGAACTAGCTATGGAAAAAGAAGTGTTATGGTGGAAGGAGCGCAGGTCTATAATGAATTGCCGATTAATATAACTAATATTAAAAATATTATCAAATTTAAATATGAATTGAAAAAATATATAATGGGTTTGAGTGCCTTGTTATGGTGTTATCAATATTCTAGTACAATAAGATATGTTTATGTACGTTAAGTGAATTTATGTAATTCTTTTTGAGGAAATAAATGTCTTAAACCTCAATTAATGTAAATATGATTAGCTGTTCTTGTAATTTTTAGAAAAAAATATTGATTAAACAACTCGTTCGTTTAGTAAGTACCTATATGTGCAAATAAAATAAATAATAGGTTTGTTGTGAAATTTACTACATTCGCCTTGACTAAATAATTGCATAGAATAATAATTGTTAATAAATGCAGACATCTGGAGCACTTGAACAATGACTTCAATTATAGTATTATGCTACAACTTTTGTTCGCTGTTTATCCATTTCAATATAAATATAACAATTTATATTTCATATTTTTCTTTGCATTAAAGAATTTATAATATCTTCTATACTGTATACCATCTGTGCATAGGTATGTTAGCTAGGAAAACATGAGTGATATGTTAACAAATCGCTTTAAAATCTCTTTGTTTTCATTTGTTTGTTTGCTTTTGTTTATATTTAGATTTTCTACAAGTGACGTATAAAGATATGTTTTTGTTAGTCAGTAATGTTTATGAATGTCAACCTTGAGCATTTTCTTTCTCCTTTAGATCCGTGAAATCTTAGAAACGTTGGGTCTTCAAGAGCATCATAAAACAATGACATCTAACCTATCTGGTGGACAGAAGAAGCGCTTATCCATAGCTTTGGAATTGGTTAACAATCCACCTATCATGTTCTTCGATGAGCCCACTTCGGGCTTGGACAGCTCTTCGTGTTTCCAATGCATTTCTTTGCTTAAACATCTGGCGCGAGGTGGCAGAACTATTATTTGTACCATCCATCAGCCGTCTGCGAGGTTGTTCGAAATGTTTGATCAGCTGTACACGTTGGCTGATGGACAGTGTGTTTATCAAGGAAATACTGGCAAACTGGGTGAGTGTTTTGTTTATGATATTTCGTGAAGTTTATGAGTTATATTTTTGAACGGCTTGTGTAATGTTTTTTTTTAATAAAGCCAGTATTTAAAAATGGATTTAATAATGGTAAATGCTCGTGGTACAACGAATACGTTCTTATTATTGTATGGAACTGATTGATTACTTATTTTTCAGTTGAATGGCTGGGCCATCTAAACCTACAATGCCCTTCATATCATAACCCCGCTTCCTTCATAATTGAGGTGTCGTGTGGAGAGTATGGCGATAATACGGGGAAGTTGGTCCGCGCGATTGACAATGGAAAACATGACATAAGGTAAGACAATGCTTTTTTTTAATTCCCACAAGTTGTTTTTTAAACGTTTGATGCAAGTTGCCTCTTTAAATAGATTCCATTGCGATTTCCTTAGTTTTTTTCTGTTATTACAATTTCAGTTTCATGTTCATGACTGGTTATTAAATACGATGAATGTCGAATTCGAAGGGATTTAATTGTTTTTGCTTGAAATTGTTTCCATTTTCTATATAGTCACGTCTTGAATGCCAGAGTGAGAGGAAACTAGTGCTTGTTTCAAACAAATTAAATCATGACCCACATTGAGACTAAATCCTTTTATTTATGCTTCCCTACAGTTGTCAAAGGGATTTGTAGGAAACATTGAAATAAATTATATCATAATGAAAAATAATAATAATTTCAATTTCAGAAACGGGAAACCTTTCCCAGAGAGTAAAGTACCCGATTTGAATAACAAACGCGACATGGAAGTATCTCTAATAGAGAACGTAAACAAAAATGATGCGTCACAGATTACAGAGAAATTTAAAAACGAAAATGGCTCCTACGGCAATAACGGCACGAGCAATCTACAGAATGGATTGCTCCAGTACGCCGCTAATGAGATATCAAAGGGCAAAGGTAAGATTATTACGTTCTCTTTATCCTCTTTCCTGTTTATTCTAAACTCACGTTTCATTTTAGAATTTTGATGTTGTTTTGTTTTTTTTTTTTTGATCACAAACATTGAATATTCAAAATGCGAACACGAATTGCTTTCTTTTGTTTTTGTAAGCCTGTAGTGATTTGTAAAAACAATAAAATTTATATCCATTATTTTAATAGTATAAATGTTAGGTACTAATTTAAAAGGTTTAATGTGGCTTAATAATTCGAAATTTTCACAGATTAGATTAATTAAAATAAACGCAATATTAAACCGCAACAAGTCTTTTAAATTAATTAAATCGAATCTCAAGCATTGCTATATATTTTTTTTTATTATTTACGCAAACTCATTTGTTATTGAAAAGGATGTTGCATGTGAATAACAAGAAACAATTATCTGGGCAAAATAAGTGATAACAAATGTAGGACGAATATTATAATTAATTAAAATATGTTTAAACTAGTGGTCTACCCGCGACTTGACATGAAAATATACGAATTACATTATTAATTTTAAAATTTTATTTGTATGAACTCGAATAAAATATTAGTAATAAAATAATTACAAGTACACACGGTTTTTATTGTTTGTAATTTTGTAATTTACTTCCTAGGGGAGCCGCTAGTTGTACAAGTCGATTTGGATAAGCAGGACAATGCGGATGCAGCATTACTCGGTGAGATGGCATCTCCCAAACGTTATGCAACGAGCGAGTTCAAACAATTCTGGGTGGTACTTAAAAGAACACTCTTGTTCAGCAGACGAGACTGGGTAAGTCTATTTTTTTTCCTGAAACATATCTGGTATATAAAAACCAAATTGAAATTTTAGTCTCGCATTTGATTTCTGTAGAAGAACTGTAAAAACAAAAAAAGTTTTTTCATGAACTTTTACAACCACCAATTTTTTTTTGAAATGGATATTTTGCATGTTTCTGTGTACGTGTACAAAGATATTTATTATAAAATTTGTAAATGTACGCAATGTAAGATGCATATGAAAGTTGTTATAGAGTTTTGTACGTAACAAGGATTGGGCGCGTTACGTGTGTCATGTCTATCTTCACTCTTTGCACACTAAGGGCTTTCAATTCTTCTTTAAACGACTTAAATTTAATATAATTTGTATGTTTCAGACTCTAATGTACTTGCGTTTATTTGCTCACATTCTGGTCGGCTTTCTCATTGGTGCATTATACTACGACATTGGTGACGATGGTTCTAAAGTGCTCTCTAATCTTGGATTTTTATTCTTCAATATGTTGTTCCTCATGTACACTTCCATGACAATCACGATTCTTAGTTGTGAGTATATTGTTTTACCCACTTTACGTTTTTACCCATATATTGGATAGACAAATTGGTTGGAATTAATTTTCATTTGTTTTAGTTATTAAATTAAAAACTATGATCATGTCTAAGTAAAGGCTGCTAATTATTACGTTTACACTGCAAAGCCCGAAATTAATCAAAATAAACCGCCTGATGTCTATTGCCTAGGCAGTTTTTGCGATTCACTAAATATCATATAACATCTCGGATTTTCACCGAAATAATTTATTTTAAAAATATTAATTACATACATTGCTATAATGGTGTTTTCTTTTTACGTTTCAGTTCCATTAGAAATGCCGGTTCTTATAAAGGAACATTTCAACAGATGGTATTCGCTGCGTTCGTATTATTTGGCTATTACCGTCTCTGATATACCATTCCAGGTAAACTACGATATTTTAATTATATTTTATATTTCTTATTAGAAATTTAGATTGAATTTTATAGAGACTTTACAGGTAATATGTGTACTTTGTTATTTTTAATAATAAGTATTCATCGGGTTCGATATCTAGTCTATTACAGGCTGTATTTTATTTTGAAATTTTCAACAGGCAATCTTCTGTATAATCTACGTAGTAATAGTGTACCTACTGACGTCTCAACCTCTGGAATGGTTCCGTTTCTCGATGTTCCTGTCGTCGTGTCTGCTTATCTCATTCGTGGCACAGAGCGTTGGACTCGTTGTTGGGGCTGCTATGAATGTTCAGGTAGTTACTAACAAAATGACTTAGGCTTGAAAGCTATACTAATATATAAAGAGGAAACATTTGATTGTTTGTATGTATTGAATAGGCTCCGAAACTACTGAACCGATTTGAAAAATTCTTTTACCAGTAGAATCCTACATTATCCTTGATGAACATAGGCTATAGAATATTTTCAAAAACGTTAGGGATCCGTATGAAAACTTCAATAGTGTAACTCAAAGTGTGAAAAAAAATCATTATATTGCAACAGCTAGTTGATAATAAAGATATGGGATTCTTGTATTATGTTATTTAACTCTAAATTAATTACAGAACGGTGTATTCTTGGCTCCGGTGATGTCTGTACCGTTCCTGTTGTTCAGTGGTTTCTTCGTGTCGTTCAACGCAATACCTATATACCTGCGATGGATTACATATCTCTCCTACATTAGATATGGCTTTGAGGGGACAGCGCTCGCTACTTATTCATTCAATAGACAGAAATTGCAATGTCATCAGGTAAATATATTGCAACTTTAATTAGTCGGTTTATATCAAATTAATGCGACTCATAAAAGTTGGTTCTTACTATGCTACTATAATAATGATAAATGTTATTTTCAGACATATTGCCACTTTAAAAATCCATTAACAACATTGGAAGAGTTGGATATGACAGATGCAGATTTCGCCTTAGACATTGCTGCTTTGTGCGCCATCTTCTTAGTTCTCCGTATATCCGCTTTCCTCTTCTTGAGATGGAAGTTACGTTCTACAAGATAAATGCGCAATTAATTCTTATTTTTTTATGTATATTTAGGTTGTTTTCCAACAGCAAGTAAAGGACATTCTTGTTTGCGTTTGAGGTCAAATTCACTAATGCCAACTGTCACTTTGACAGTCCAAAGCACTGCCTAAGCTAAGTGACGTGTCTTGGGCGTAAATCAGAAACACTTACGGAATCTGTCTTGCTATTGGAAAAGTGTGTATTAAATTTAAATAAATATTAATTGATTTTTGTATCTCTTTTTAAAATATAAACGATATTTAGTTTGTCCATTAGTAGCGCTGTAGATTAAGCAGATGATTTTTGACAATTTTCTAGAGTCTATTATATTTGTACTTGTTTTTATATATTATATATTAAAGAAAAAAAATGACTATGACCCTTTTGACACGTAATATGCGTAGACGCATTTATCAGACCAACTATTGCTTTTGTTTTAATTGTAATTTTCATAAAATCAGATGTTTGCAGGTCAGATGTTTGTGAAATTGTGATTTACGATGTGAATTTTTTTTTATATAAAATTCTTCTTTATAATTCCATATTAATTTTTAGTTTTATAAGTGGAACAAAGTTTGATTAATTAATATATATATATGTATATTAATATTCTTGTAATTTTTTCAATAGAGAAATCAAGTTAATTTTGTATGAAATATTTTCAATTTGTATTTTTATTCGATTCATTTTAATTTTAAAATTTGATGGGACAGTAATTTTTTCGTCTTGCCATGACTAAATAATAATCGAAAAAATGAAATCAAATTTTAATATGCTCTTGAAACATTGAAGTATGAAAATTCGATACTTGAAGGACAAAAACAATTAAAATCCCCAAGTTGTACTCGTTACCAAATTAATTGATTCGATGTATGTGCCTTTGCTATTTAAAATCGGCCATCTTTGAATGGCTGTAATAGCATTGTGATAGTTGTGTGATATGTTTTATGATGTTACAGTTTTTAAATAATTTTATCTGATTTATTGAATTTGTACCCATTATTTCTTACTACTTACTACGCCATCGTAATTGTGCATCCATGAAAATTGAAAACGAGCATTTTTTGTTACGTGCTTAGTTAGTAAGTTTAAATTGATTAGTATGGGACACTTAACAACTCGGTTCTTGTTATAAAAAGAACAAATGAATCGCAATTTTATTTAAAACTGTAACGAATGATTAAAATTATTAGATATTAAAAATATTGATATATTACTATAGTTCAAATGATTATTTATATGTGTTAAATGAAAGTGCAGGTGCTATTTTACAGATTGCCTCTAACACCTGAGATCTGATTAACAATGAGTTCAACTTAACGACTGATTCCCCTTTCTGTACACTTCTTGCCTTGAATGGCTTGCCTGTTAATGCAGAATGCTTATCCGTAGAATAAAATATAAAAAGTGCTATTACTTCGTGGCTTTTTAATTACTTTTCAAATGACACGGACGAATATGCAATTCTAGTAGCTGACAATGGTCTTCATAAAATGTAATTTAACTTATCATCGTCTTAGTAGAGAAATAAATACTTATCATTTCTTATTGGTTACTTAATTGAAAAAAAATATATTAAATGAATATGTATAATAATAAGGGCGTGGCTTGGTTTGACTTGGCTTGGCAACGTCGTGACATCAACCCCATGAAATCCAATTCAAATATAATGTATATGAAGCGTGCTTTGTCTTTTTCATACATCATTTAAATAAAAACAATTAAGCCGACTTAAACATGTAAGTGAATTTTGCGAATTAGATTTAAAAAAAAAACTATGTTCAATACGTTGTTACCTAATTTAAAGCACTATTGTTACGTTTATTTTGATAATTTTGAATAATCCACATAAAGCATTTCAAATTAATTAACCTCTTCTCATATTATAACAGTTAATAGATAAAAGTCGCGATTAGGATTGTATATTCAGTGTTTTAGATCTATATTTAGGGCTCAGGGTAATTATGTCTTCTGTACTTACTTTTTTTTACATATAAACTTTCAGTGGTATAAAAGTTAGCGTAAGGAGGTTTTAATTGATAATGGTTTGTATATTTTATATTAAATGGTATATAAATAATTATTGTTGTTTTATTGATTCGTGTAAACTATGAATGAAGTTATGATCCTGCGATTTTTATGTATATACTTACGGGGGTTTTCAAATGAATACGGTTTTTGTAGGTATATAGGTGATAGAAAGAAAAACGATCGCGGTGTCGTGAATGGCAAAGGAGATATCTCCATCCCTTTCACTCAGCATTTCCACATGCCTCAAAAGAAAAAGATATCACGATAAGAATATATCTATCTTTTTCTAATGGTTGTTCCTAAATTTTCTAATTATCAAAATAATTGATTCATACAATTGTCACTTTGATAGCTCTGTAATTAAATAACATTTATAAAACGATTCAATGTTAATTTCTGACGTTTTT
This sequence comes from Tineola bisselliella, assembly GCA_028551675.1. Lineage (NCBI taxonomy): Eukaryota > Metazoa > Arthropoda > Insecta > Lepidoptera > Tineidae > Tineola > Tineola bisselliella. The sequence continues at coordinate 17,915 of JAPWLS010002154.1, forward strand.
AGTATTATAAAGATTTTATTAGTACCTAGTGACAACATTTTTGGTTTTTTGTTCATAGTTTTTTTTATTAAGAAAATCAATTTGCGACAAACAAAAAATGTGTTTATTTAACGGAGTAATAAAATATTTTTGACACTTCTTTATTTTCTATGGACACGATTTATTAGCTTGTTTTTTTGTGTTAAACTTATTTCCCTGTATCTTCACGTCTTCATACCATACTGGAGTAGATAGAGATGATGTACTATTTCAAATAAATTACATTATTTTAAATAGAATATTGGACTCGCGAGGAAGGATTTTTCCTATTCCTGATGATTTTCATTTTAATTAGAAGACTATAGCCGGCATTTTTAAATCAAAAGAAGCGGTGCCTAGAGTTGTTTTATTAGTGGTTTTAAGTGTTTCCTAAATGTTGATGAAAACGGAATTCAGGTTTCCCGTAAAATTGATTTAGGACTGCATAGACTTAGGGACTGATGAATTGGGGCACACAATACCACTACGATTTTTAATTCTAAATTGATTTACCGGCAATTAGTTAACAAGTATTTTTGTGAGAATAAATCAATACGCATTTTATACCATATAATAGCATCGTTCGTGTGCAAGGAAAATAACAGTAGTTACTAATTGAACGTACCTACTTTAACATGCTACCAAATTATTTCTTAATAGTTTTTCTAACGATCAAATCATAGATATACATACACCCGTTGTAGTTTGACCTTACTAATATGCATGCTAATAATTAATACTATTTGTTTGCGAACTAATGTCAAAAACCTTCATTTTTTGCAGACAAATGTTAAATAAGTAGATATATGAATATGAATAAGATACTTTAGAATTTACTAAAATGATTCATTATTTTTTCTATTTCTATTGTAATGTGTTTTTTTTGTAATAACAGCGTTTTCTGTGAAGTCATGCCTCATGTGTCTCGGAAGCTTTCTTTGTGTTTAGGTTATATAACGTATTCTAAGATTTACCTGTAGAGATTGTTTTACGAGGTTTGTTTCAGGGACAGAAGAGCTCAACAATTTACGGACCGGTAATTCAATATTTACTTAATTACTCGTTAACAATTTCAATCTGTAATGGATGTAAAAGCTTCGTAATGTTAGTATATAGGCTATCCAGCTTCGGTGATATTTACCACTAGATTTAAATTGGGAGAGAATTACCGGCCCTGAGTAGTGCTTTTTATTAAAGATACCTTTAATAATACATTTAAAGATATGGAAACAAAACTAATAATAACAATTAAATAAAGACCGGTTTATTTTATCAAAACCTTAAGGAATTTTCCATCCATTGTCGCAAACGGATCAGGCGTGGATTGAAATTCGAAACGCATTTGTTTAAATACACGTAATTGATAAGTGTGACGCTGTGTTTTGCGTGAATTGTAGATACAGGGGGGTTACTCAGGCATATCCGAAGTTTCGTGATACGGCCGTCACTTCTATAGTTTATGTGAATTTTGACATATAAGCCCGTCAAAATTCCTGTCAAATGTCCATAAAATAAGCATTGAGTGGCCTATCCATCGTGACGTCGCTGTCAAATCCGTAATTTCGTGAATGATTACGAAAGTGTTCCTGAGTAGGAAACGTCCGTATTTTCGTCCGAAGTGCGCCTGAGTAGCCCCCCAGATACAATATAAGTAGTTCAACATAACAGCTGCTTTCTTCAGGTCTATTGCAGCATCAGTAGGAAGCTTTTTTTTATCAGGAATAAATTGTTAAGATTTTAAAGGCCAAAATTACAGAGATAGCTCTGTCAGAAAAGTACGTACAGCTTTAGCAATTACCTTTGAGCTAGACCAGACTGATTCAGGAAATGTAGTTAAGAAATAAAAGTTAAAATAAACATGTTTCGTTTGAAATTATAGTCGTGTCTTATAACATATAATTAAACTATCAGCTGAATTCATTGTGCAGTTAGATGAATAAAGTTAAATGACGTTTAAGATATGAGAATCCAAAATGTGGTGTGATCCTATATAGAAAGTTTCATTGAATTACTTTGGACCATTAATTTTCAGTTATATGCTTAAAGAAACTCACCTTGGCGATGCGAGCTGTAATATAATTATTGCACTGTAATGTGATTTTTAAAAATAAATAAAATAATTGCACACAAATACTATATTTACACACAGTTAAACGCACATGCATAAATATTAAAACGATAAAATGAATTTTTTTACTATTGATCAAAGTTCACACAATTTTTACAACGTTTTGTTCAATCAGTAGTTTTTTTTTTGAAAAAATAAAGGCACATGATTGACGTCATAACATTAAAACGTATTGTTGTTTAACCACTTTTTTAAGTCACTTAACTCATTTATGTCGTCAATAAGCGCCTACATTGTATTTTTTTTTTCGAAAATGCTACGAAACTAGTTCTTTGCACAAAAAATTATAAATTTTAAAATATTTGCTTGAAAGTTGTCAAGGAGAAATAAAATGCGATCGGTTATACCCGGAATAGTTAGGTATATAACTAATTGTAGCAGAGAATACAAGTCAAATGAAATCTGTACGAAAGCAAATTTTGTTCATATACAATGGTATCTAAGAAGCTTTTAAAACGTGATAATAAGTAATCGCGACAGTAGACGAGAACACTAAACAATTTAAATAATAGTCTTGAATAATCTAAGACCACTCTTGATCATAAGTAGGTATTATATAAAATATATTATGAACATATGGACCAATTCTCGTAACTTTGTTCTTTGTACGTATTTTACTTAACGAGTCATCATTCTGCATTGTAGTTCTTATTAGACAATTATTATCATAAATTATATCATCGGGTCCTGAACATGCTTAGGTCTATAAAATCGTAATTTCACAGGAAAAAGTTTTAAAGTAGTTATTGTGCGTAGTTTGTTTGTGTATATTCTTTATTGTATTGAGTATCTTAGAAACCATTAAGAAAATGATTTGCAGGTATTTCAACAAGAAAACGAAAATTGCCAAAATGTTAGTTCTGACTATTTTCATTATTTTAAGGTAAGTTTTGAGATCTGCTTTAATTAAAGTTTCACTTTTTACGCACACTAATACATGTTGTTTTCGACATTTAGATTTTCAATCTCGTGAAATAAGTAATGCGAGTGAGATTGGCCATGACTACACACAATACCCATTGATAACAGCAAACCCACAAGCACAACCATCAATAGAATATAAATGAATAAATTATTTAAATTTAAACTCCGACCTCCAGAAATTGTGCCACAAAACTATATTACTAAAACTGTACACGCTTTTTGTGTTTGAATACGTTTCTTCAATGCTTTTCAACTATCTTATTTTACCTCGTATTTCTACTACTAACACTTGATATTTAAGAAGAAGCAAGGACAAACAATATATTTAAAAAATAGTTTAATTTTTGTCTGTTCATCGGTATTATTTTCATCTTCCATGTATACTGAAGTCTTCCAGGAAGAACGGTAGTGGGGTCTATCTTTCACGATCTTTTCAACAAACTGTGAATTAAAAATAATACAGTTATACTGTTTAATAATTCTTCTATACATATTTAAAGATAGAGGTATTATAGGAAAACTACCGGAATTTATTGGACGTCACGTATGCTATTAGTATCATAGATTAACATTTTTATTCTCTGCCTATCCCATTTGGAGGTCAGCATGATTTTGTATACACACTACAGTTTATCAACGTGTTTTATCTAAACAATTTTAAACCTTAAATATTTCCATAAATGAAATAATTAGTCCCATCTCGTTAGTGGAATGATCGGACTCGTTGGCCCTATTAACAACGGGTTTTACACTTCATTTTAATTATTACTAATATGTGGAATAATAAAAAAGCTGTCTTAATTTTTTCGGCAACACATTTTAGGTCATGTCGATAAAGGAGTGTTTTTTTTTAGTAAAATCCACACTAACCTCATATAACCTGGATTAATTGAACGTGGTCTTGTGACTCACAGTGTATATCTGTTTTTGATATGTGAAACATCGAATTGTATCGTGACCTAATGTATTTTCAGTAAACTTTGCATCACGCCCGAACTAACTCTAAGGCTTTTATCCAGAAACGGCGCTCAAGCGCTTTGTATGGAAATTTAAGCAGCGCCACCGCGTGCTGATTTGGAACTACAATATTCTAGATACTTTTTGTTAATTTTCGAACGTCTCGATCTTTCGTTTATTTGATAGATTGCTGGTGCTCGTTAGTCGTTAGTAAAAATTCATGATCCCTATTGCTAACGGATCTGTTTTACTTGTGACAGCTCGATTCGAAAGCCAGACTAAATTCGTGATAAGCCCACTGTAATCACCTGATCATTACTAGACTACATTTTATGGAGTAATAATTATTTGCTAATAAATAATAAATCTTTAAACATGGCAACCATTAGATAATAACGAACATAAATAGTAATATTTTGCATATGCTTATATATCAAATATACATTAAAAATTAATTTGCATTTCTCTCTTTGTATTATTTATATTTTAATATGTAACGATTACAACGATTTTTTATAAATACTTGTAACAGAATATAATGACAGCTAGATGAGAGTAAACAATTGCAATGGATTATTATCATTGGTCAAAAATCACGGTAACAAAATGTTGCAACCGTGTGATTGGTATATTTTGTTTCTCACGGCTGAATGATGATTGAAGTTTTGAATTCTACTCAGTGGATCTATGTTTGAGTGTAGTTTCTGAATCTCTATTTAATTTAATTTGAAATCAATTTAAGTACTTATAACCATTAATTAGTATTACATTCAATAACAGATTTATTTAAATCTTGAACTTTAATAATAATAAAAGTTGCGAATAATCAACAAGGTCTATAGCCCACGCCACGCAGGGGTCTCTCCAATATTTTGTAAGCCAATTTAGAAATTATAGAAAGTATGTCCAAGGTGAATTCGCGTTGCATATGCTAATTTTATCTATTATTTCACGCCTTTGTGGACAATTGGTCTAAAAATAAACGTTAGAGTATTATGATATGCACTCATAAACATAGATAGATAAATAACAGTTTATAGAAATAAATGGAAACAATAACAATTTGCATTAGGAAACGAACTTTGCCCATCTTAGATTCCGCGATTTAAATTTATAAAAAAACTAATTTTTGTTCGGCATTTTGATATAACATTTGACAGTTCATTTCCGTGTGATTGTTAACAAAGAAGTTTATATATAACTGTTTATTGAGATTTAATATAATACAATAATTTAATGCTTTTCTGGTTTATGTTGTTCTCTTTGTCTTGAAGGTCAAAACTTATACAAGACTGCTATATTGAATAGCTAACTAGTAGAATAAATTAGTTGGTATTATGATTATAATATACCTGTTTAGAAACCTATGACGTTTAGTTTTTATACAAATTATATTTTTAAAACGAAGTAAAAAAAATGAAAACTGAAAAAAGCCAAAAACGATTACCAAACTTGCAAATGGTTACTATTGTACAATTCATTAACCCCAAAGTTTTATTTATAAAGAGTTAAAGGATTAATGATGATTCTGCTTACATGTGTATTTTTATATTAATAATTTTATATTTTATATAAATCGTTGATACCATGTAGTGTGTTCTAATTTGTATTTATATTCCATTCAGGGCGAAGACAACAGAAACAAAACACGAACTCGAAATAAATATCTATTGCCCTTTACTTTAAAAATTAATACCATAAACCTAATATACCAATGAATATTTATTTTGATTTTGCATTGTTCAATCGATTTAATTTGTTTTTGTTCATAATAATAATTGTAGGTATTCAAATGCAGAGGGCGTCTGAAACAAATGATACATTCATCTCTGTCTAATCCTCCGGTATAAAGTCACGACAATGGGTCTAAAGATATACAATAATGTTAGTTTATTACATTTATTATTTTCTTATAATAAAGGTGTGCAGAGGTGAGGGTTTAAAGTCATTATAAACACAGAGGTAAGACTTTAATGAGCTGACGCGGAAAAACACACAATCAGTTTTTGTTACTATGAAATTATCTAAGTGTTACCTGAACATAAATATAAACTAAACACCTGATTTATACTTCATTAATTCGCTACTGAATATTTATATATCTATTAATGAGAGTGATTTAGGATCGGCAGAACGGCAACTCAATTTTGACCTCCTGACGACAAAGTAAGAAATCGCAGTGTTACAGTAACTGCTGTGTGAAGTTAATGATCTAAGGCACATAAGCAATCTCATATAATCTCCAAAATGATGATGATGATCAAACTACCTAAGTTAGTAATTTATTATAATAAGAAATATTTGGAATTAATTTCTTAGAATATTGTAAAAGATAAATTTACAATTCCAAAGTTTATTATGATTCTGAACATAACCTTTGATGCCACAAATAGGTATTGCTATTAAATGAACACTAGTATTGTAAGAATTTAGAATTTCATTAATATTTACATTAAAAAAGTGTTGCTGGGGGCCAAGTATCTAAGTAAATATTAAATTTAAAAAATAAAGTTGAATTTTGTATAATTTTTTTAAAACAATTCCTTTTTTGAAAGCAAGAGAACATTGGTTTTTTAATGTCTCTGTACTTAAATGGCCTACATACTTTTCGGTAGTACCTAACTCGGAACAAAGACATGAATAAGACGCATTGTCACTTTTGTATACCTATGCATTTCGTCATTTGTATTTTGAACATTCAAGGTTCAATGTATTTTCAATTATATTAACACTTATCCGCTTTCTCGATGAATAAAAAAATAACTTGTTAACAGCTAACTAGTTATTTTTAAATTCTTGTTTCCATATTTTTACGTCAAATAAAATGCTATTGAACCTTAAAGCGCGTACTAGCTGATGTATCTATGATGATGTATTTTCGTTTCGTAAACTTTACAGTCATAATGGTCGCGGTGAGACTGGCCGACACAAAAAAAACGTTGGATTACTTATAAATTAATTAAAATAAATGCGATAGCAAGCCACATAAAGTATTTTAAATTAGTGAAATCTTGTTCACAAACAACCTCAGATAACTATTCGTTTGTTTATATCTAGTAATAAATAGATATAAATTGTTAGATTTAAAATTAATTGCAAAAGTCATTGACATCATTAGACTGTAAGTACAGATTGTTTCCGTTCGACAATAGACATTCCCTTCCAAGGTGTTGCAAGAACAACGAACAGAACTCTTGGGAAAGAGCAAGGAGCGACATTGTCTTGAAGTCCCATCGGCTTTATGTAACTACTTCTTGAATTAGTTAAGGAGTGTTTCGCTACGGCGGGCGATCCGATTGCCTCTCGGTTGAACGCATAATATTTATAGTTAGTTAGTGAGTCGGTGGTTACTGTGGCGGTTGCGTGCTTCGACGAACTCGACTAGAACGCACATTTTACAGTTGTCCAATTCGGTTCGAGATATACAAACTCCGCTGTGCGTATTGATATTATACGAGCAAGACTTTTGAATTGGAAATAGAAAAATAGATAGAATATTTTGTGTGTTTTTTTTAACTTGAAACTGTAAGTATTTACGATAATATTTATTATTAATATTTTTTATATTTAAACGCTACTTAATTGTCCCAATTTCACTGCCAACGCTGATATTCGGCTATTCGCAGTTTTACTAAATATTAATTACTAATGTAATCACGCAATGATTATTAACGTCCTGAGTGTGTTATAGGGATTAATTTAAGTATTTTGTTAAATGAGTGTAAAAATATAACCACGCAATGAAATATAATGTATGGTGCGGGTTTCTTAGAACTTTCTCTGTCATAGCCCTCACTGTAACTCATTCCCATGTACTTTATGGAGCCATTAACATGTACTGTTTGTATAAATATTTTAATAGTCTTAGGGAAGTATTTTATTTTTAAACTCTGCCTATCATTTTAGGAAATAAAACCTTGAATGTATAACGAAGCCGGCTTATAATTTGCATCGTTCGTTTAAATGTACAGCATTTATCATGGTTTTATCAGCAATGCTCCACTGTCCCATATTTTTGTATGTAAGGAAATGAATAGTGGCTTTGATAACATAGCTTTACGGTCATATTCAATAGAAAGTAGTATGTGCTTATTAATATTACTGATAATTTATGGTCAAGTCACATAAACGCGTACACTTCGTAATGCGCGTTGTAATATTTGAAACTCTACTTATATAGTATCATATCATATATAGTTACCATTAGGATTCAAATATTATAAATGTCATTGAACACATACGTCACGTATTAGGTTTTTTACGGTTTAAAAAAAATTAATACAGTCATTAAATAATGTTACATGTTAGATCACAATCTCGGTTGATAATTTGAGTTAAGGCTCGGCGTCCTTCACTGTTGAAAACTTAACCAGTTTCAATTTATTTATTTATTGGGTTCTGCATTGGATTGTAGTTATCGTGCATTCACCTAATATTAGGTAGTATTAGTCACAGATCGAAGGGCCAACATGTTATTAGAATTTTATCAAATAATTATAGATTAAATATTTAACATTTTTTTGATAAAATTTATGGGTCAAAAATTTGATTAATCGATCTATTTTCTCATTTCTATAAACTTATTAATAATCATTAAAATAATAATAATAAAAAATGGAATTTTATATCAAATTTGCTTCTCTGATGTTCCTTCATTCTAGTGATCCATTACCATAATTGTTTTACATTTATACATTTATGTTAAATTTTATATTCACATAAAACAAGTTTAAATTCAAATTGGATTTGTGCATCTCTATCAATTTTACCGATCGTCAACTTTTTGTAGCGTGTCCATTGATTACACATGACGTCAATCCTGGACGTTTGTTAAAACTATTTTTCGTTGCTAATAACAAAAAAGTTTTATAAATAGTACTTCATGTCTCTTATCGTTTTTTAATGGGTTTTTTAGTCCTGATCAATTTAATATGCCAATCTATTAAAATTAAAAATACATCGTGTAATAAGTATAAATAATGATGTATTATCCCGCATATAATAACGGATAATGAAATTCGCCGATCGATAGCAATATACTACGTTTGTTTACTATAATATTTTAGGAACTCTTTGTACTCTATGTCACAGTACTTGGCCTTAATTTTAGAAAAATGTATAATTATTTAAATAATGCAATACACGTTACGACTTATTGAAAAAATATTCGAGTACATAATTAAACGTAAAACTTAACCATTCCCCTTGACGCGAAGACAACGCTGACGGCACTGTGAACTTTGCTTAGTTGCTTGTTGCCATGCATTGCTGAGTGAGTATGGCGTTTCTATGTAGTTATTTTACTGCTCTTTAGATGTATTGTGCTAATATATTGCTTTTTAGAAATATCCCGTTCGCACCATTGGAAGGCTTGATCGAAACAAAAGCGCCCTAGATGTTATTTTCCGAGTGTGTTATTAACCGCATATAAATATCAGTTTGTGTTCAATATTATTGTCTGTCAATTTTCGTGTTGATAATGGGGTAAATGACTTTTTCTTGATTACATCGACCCGACGTTTGGGGTTAATTTTCTCCTTATCGAAGGTGTTTTTGTAACAATTATCCTATATTTCGTTGTTATTTAAAATGACGCTCTGTTTCTTTTTACAATAATAATAAATTTTAATAATCATAAACCATTTTCTATTATATTATTTTTTATAATTAATCATAGCTAGTATACCCACCAATAATGGAATGAAACGGTGTCAAGTATTAAAATATGAATAGTCATCATTTATAACTAAATGTTCTAACTTCGCTTAATACTATTATAATGACATAATTTATATCGCATTTTCTAAAGAATAAAGCTCATTTTCTATACAGTATCTTTTATAAATTATAAGATGACACGATAATTTCCAGCCGTATTTTTTTATTGTAATTTTTGTATATTATAATTTTCTATTGTTTTCACAGACGTCAACGTTTTTTAATATTATTGTTTTTTCAGTTTAATTATTTTGATTTAACATTTTTTATACCTATTCATTTCACCGTGAAGAGTTTACCCATACAGGAGACTATGTACATTCGTTTCCTGGAATCAGCATAGCGGAGGCGATTGTCACTAGAATGCGATTCTAACTAAACACTGGGCATATTGCAGTCATAAAGCAGGTTTAAAAAACATTTGAATGGAAGTAAGTTTAATTGGCTTCATTTGAATTTAATTACGGTATTTTATACATACACATATACCTACGTATTATAATAATATGCTCGTTGACGCGATATATATAAATAGGTGGTGTTACTTAAGGCACAAATATTTTCAAGAATGAGGGGCCCACTGTTTTTTAATTAAAGTAAAAAAATAAACAAATTTATTCCTTAAATCGTCATGCTTTTGTCATCGTCACTTTTCATGGGTCACACATTATTAATCAGAGAGTAGAACTGCAATCACAGAAAAATAAACCTAATATAATACTATAATAATATAATACTTGCATTATACCGGACTACTACATAGGTGTCATGTTATCATCCAACTAGTTTTCTTTATGTCATATGTTTAAATTTATCACAATTTAATAGATTGTTACAATTAAATAAATAATAAACAAATAATGTAAGACAATTATATTTGTCAGGTACTATATTGATAGCGTGCATATAAATCGTAGCAAAACAACTTTAATTATAACTTTGTTGTAGACGTATAACATAAACGGGTCCACAAAGTTATTAGGTCAAGGTTAGTATTTAGAAATAGGTACTACATTAATGCCATTCTCGTTTTTACTACGCGACACGTTCGTATAAATATTTTATATAGATTCCCTTATTTAAAACATGTAAAACTATACTGAATTATAGTATATTTAAGACAAATATTTTTTAAATATATAATTTTTAAAATTATGCCTAGATATGGCTTACTATTGGGTGTATTCCGATTAATATAATCCGTTGTTTCGAAAGTTTTGCAGTAGTTTTCGAAAGTCTAGTCGCGACCATGGTGGCTGCAAAACGATACCTCGAATGAAATGTAAGTCGCATAAAAATTAAATATCTAAGTAAATGTTTGTTCCGGCTTTGTAATCCCAATACGGGGTCAAAATATTATAAATGTTTATTTATTATTGATATTTAATTTGGGATCACTGATTTTGTTTTCTTAATTAAGACTTACTAACGAAAGCAAAGTTGGTAAAAGATATACAACTTGATAAAGGCCTAAATCAGATCACGTTCCTGGACAGTGTGCACGGCATGATGGAGTCAAAACAAAAATATTTAATAAAAGTGGGCAAAAAAGTTGATAATATATTTATTGTTTAAATTGTCGCGATCATTTATAAAAAAAAACATTACATTAATTTCAATACATAATTAGTGAAGAATTATCTCGAGAAATTTATACTTGAAAAAAAAAAACAATAAACAGAAAACGCTTATCAACAATAATTTCGCAAAAATATTTTTTCCGTATTTACCTACATACATATTCATAGCCCAATAAGAAGTCAATAAAATGTTGAATGAATAAAACACTCGCATTTAAAAATAACTTCCTTATTTTACGCGCTTTGTAAGGGGAATTAAGAAAATGCTTTAATTAATAAAGGTTAATTGTTTTTCCATCCTTGATGTTTACGTTTACAGTTACCCGCTTGAGCTTTATTTTCCCTTTGCTGTTATTTAATTTCAGTATACGTAATACTAAGTATCCTGTAAATCTACAGACTAACATTAAATCGCATTTAATGTTTATCCAATTAGAATTAAAATACGTAGAATCCAACCAACTATACAATGATAAAAAATCACTTAATTCATCTTTAAGCAACAATAAGTCTTTTTATTTTTCAAATATTAAAAAGGTCATTTGTATACGTAAATAATAAAAGTTCTCTAGAATTGTATCCCAATTACAGATACACATTTATTAAACGAACTTTTAAAAAAAACTATTAGGTTATCATTGTATCTGATTTTGTCATAAAGAATAATTAAAATCAAATCTTTGTAAATAATATCGCAATGATATTTTTCATTCATTTACATTTATTACAAATGAATTGATTATTGTAATCGTTAAATAATACTGCCCTTTTACATTAGCTAATAGGCCAGAAGGACAAATGTATGTCGTGGCTGTTTGGTAATAGTTTTACAGTCGTAGCTATTTAATTGATTGTAAACTATGAAAATATGATTGCGATGATGCTACAAAATACTTATTTAGCTACAATCATTATTTAAATGCAAACGCAAATATTTATAGCAGTACTAGCTTTTACCCGCGGCTTCACTCGCGTTTATATCATTAAATAACTATCAGAGATCATTTCAATAGAAATGAATCAATATGATTCCAAACAGCTGAAACCATAGTCAGTTGGAAACTATAGTAAAAAATAATATTTTTTTTTAAATAAAAAGTATCCTTATATGTTACTTCTAGTACCTCCAAAAATATGTGTACAAAGTTTCATGATGATCGGTTAAGTAGTTGTTGCGTGAAAATGTAACAGACAAACTCACATTCACATTTATAATACATATTAGTAGGGATGAGTATAATTAAATTTGTCGATAATGCAATAATGTTTAATTGAATTTGAATGAATATGAATTATGAATGAAATATGAATTTTCATTTAATAACATTCGCGTTAAATCTCAGAAAACTTTATCATCACAAAATGTTCATTTATTAATTAAATTATGTGCAGTTGACGTGCAGAAGAGTACGGCAACGTGTTGTAGGTTGAGGTCAACAGCCAAGAGTTTTGCAATTCCCGCCAAATTAAAGTTACTTGCACTCGAGGCCTTGTCATTTGTGTATGGTATTATATTAAGTCGCCTTTATAAACGGTGATATAAATGGCACTTAAATTCATAATTGTCATCAAAGCATAACTCACTTATGTTTTGATGAAAATATTATGTATACAATTACCTAATATGCAAATTTACATTACCGTTTGTTGTTTTGTGATTTATTACAGTCATCGAGTTTTATTTTTGGATTGAATGAGAAATTGCATCAATAACACAACATAACAATGGCTATATTGAACTATTTTATTTACAGATTATAGTATAAGATTGTGCGATGTATTCGTATGTGTAGGGATAATTATAACCAAGAATCGATAAACGCGGACAAATAAACAAAAGCTATGTAGCTCGATATTCTGTTAATTTATGAAGGGATATAACAGTTTGTATAGCAATTGATGGCATCAAACAACAGCTGATTGCAGTCAATTTTATGACGTTATTTGACCCAAATCAGTTCAACCAATGCAAGAATAGAATGCGTTATATTAATATAAATAGTTAGTACCTACATTTGTTTGAAATATAAACGCGTTGCTCCACTTGTGCTCATTTAAATAATATTATTTATATTTATGACATGTATTCAGTTGAAAGGAGAAGATCCAGATGAAAATGGGACATATATGAATAAAAATGTATTATCTAAGAGGAAGGTAATTTAAGATACTATACATATATATGGTATAGATAGAAGTATAGTAGGCTTAGTGATATTCTATTTTTAAACTTTTGGAACGAACCTATCGGCGAATTATTGAACCCAAAATTTTGCCATATGCGCAACAGCTGCGTTTTTCAATATTAAAACCGGTACTTTGGCTTTAGAAATAGAGTCTTCGTAAGTAAAAATATACGCCGCTATAGTGGAAGCTATTTTTAAAATTTGAAGTTGTAATAATGTTTGTCCCGTGATGTCTACGAAAATACATCTGTCTAGTTGAATCTAACATGCAAAAAATATTTCTCGTCGAATTGGGATTGTTTTATGCATTTAACAACTCATCTTGAGAAGTTTGCATTATTTCGCAAGAAGCAGTTCACACTCAGTGCCTTTGCACATTACATGCGTGCCTGTTATGATGCACTTGCTGGCATTTATTATCCGGACGGTTGCGTATTGTGCCGGTTTTTGTTACTTCTTAACCAAGGTTTTGGCACTGACCTTGAACGGTATTTTAATTAGATTTTTAATTTATTTAGAAAATTCTATCCATTCACGATCGATGCAACTAATATTGCTTATAACATTTATTATTTTATTTCAGATATTAAATTCATTGATTGTATTAAAAAATATGGGGAAATAGTTGTGAGTTTACAATGGCGTCTATACCGATTGAGCTCAATAGTTCAGCCTCGCCTGGTGCTTCAGCGAGGGCTGTACAACGAGCTCATCTATCATATCTACCGCAAAGACCACCAGTCACTATAAGTTTCCAAGATCTGTCGTATTCTGTACCACAAGGAAGGAAGGGTAAGTTCTATTTGCTTATTTATTTAAAGCAATTGTCTAAATTCAAAGGTTTTGTATTGTAATGAAATTAAGCCGAGGTAAGTATCATCACTTTTAAATGTCAAGTGATCTACTCACGTTTTGGCATCAACCTGGCCGTGGCCGGGTATAATGGGAGGAGTTTGTCCCTGTTATTTGGAATGGTGGGTATAGCGGGGGCGACTGTTGCCCACGGTTAGCTTATGAGTCGCACTTTAGCATAGTGTAATCACATGTCAGGCTATTATGAAAACAATAGTAAAGGTCTGTCACATATAATCCGTATGTTATGCTGTTTGTTTCATACATTATAAATTTCATTGTTCGCATACGCCGTGACATGAGTATTTTGTGGCTGGCCTTAAAATCCTAAGTAACATGAAGGTCTGTAACAATGGTATTTAATTGCGAAAATTTTATAAGTGGTCATATAAATACACACAGTGACGGTGTAAAAGAACTGACAGCCAAAGGACGGTTCCTTCGTGCTGTGTATTTGAGATATTTGTTATGCAATTTCAAGTAATAGTGAACATTATATGAGATTATGCATTTGCAATTAACTAAAGGAGCCTGTTGGTTATCGCATACCAGAAGTTAACAAATCTTGCCTCTAATTTATCTACGAATGCTCTAAGATTATGAATCGTTAGCATTCGTATTGCTTTAAGTAGTGCTTCGAACTGTCAAAATGACTGTTTATACAACTGTAAAGTAATAGTTTGTAAAAGATAACTAAATAATTTTGTTATTGTTATTTTTAAAACAAAGCAATGTGACTAAGAACAAAACTATCTTACCATAACACTTATACTATTAAGGCGACAGTAAACAATTAAAATTCGACAGCTTCCGCATGCGCGCCTCTGAAGTCGGGCGCCGTGTATCCAAGGTAATTACGCGATTTTTATTGATACAGTTGCTTTGTGCTAAGTGTGACATCAAAAAAATATATCACATATGCAAATTACCTATTCAAAATTAATATTTAATTTTAGACATTTTTTTAGACATTATAAAGACTGGCGCTTCGTTTCTAACTTGGGGTCATCGTAGGTCGTTAATACAATATATTTTAATGACTAGATTGGGTATTTTTCCAAGTCAAAAAGGAATACAAAAATAGACATTATTTGTTAGTCATTTATCATTCCGTTTTTATATGTGTATGCGCAACTGTTAACCTCGGACAATGAAACTTATATAGCGTTAGTATTCAAATTATAAATTAAAATTTGTTTTATCTGCTTTATTAGCGTAATTCCTACCCAATATTATGCACTATAAAATTTCTGGCATTAAATTTAGTGATTCTGAAAGTGAGAAGTGTCTTATACATAAATATATAAATAAATTGGTTACCAAAAAATCTTTCAACTGCGTCTAAGTATATTTTACTAAATAGGAAATAAGTATAAAAAACGATCTTAAAAAATTCAATAATGGATTGTTATGATCCATTAGCGAGTCGTGGGTTCGATGGTCGTCACCAAACTGGTTTATTATTAAAAAACTACGTTCTAATTATATATATATTTTTACTATTTAAAACAAAAGTGTATTTTTAATTTAATTTAAAATATATGTTTACAGTTGGGTTATTCGAATGAATATGCAAGCAACTGTTTATGTGTTTGGTTAGTTTCGTCTTTGAGGCCCGTAACCTAAACAATTTGAATACAATAACATTTGAATATTATTGAAGTGGCATTATTGTAAAGCGGCGACTAGTTTGGACTATAAACCAAATATGGGACACCGTCTGTACTCTTGCGTAATAATAATTTTATCTCGATACATTTGTGTATCATTACAAACGCAATGACTATGTGAATTTTGATCATTGACATTTTCATTTGTTTTTTTTATTGGTGCATTTATATTTATTTTATCGAGTATATTCTTTTTATGAGAATCAATTGGAAGAAATAGAATTATTCATGATAGGTAAAAATGCCACAGAGGAAATAAATGAATGTATCAGCAATATCATAAATATAAATTTTATTCGATGGCAATAATCGTAAATTTTAACTACAAATATAATAGTTTGGGGCTAATATTACTTCATACAATTATATATACTTTATAAAACGGTATAAAATTTATCATGATTATGTTTTTTTCTATTACCCTTTCGAATACGTCATCGATACGGATCTTAATTAAATAACTACTATAATAATCAATATATTAATTAGAAATATCATTACAAAATCACTTTATTAATAGAATTTATTCAATACAAAATGTGAGAATCGATTTACGTTGAAGTTAGTATTTAAACAAAGGAAAATGGCTGACAACAAAGGAAGTCTATTGTTTGTTAAGCTTAACCAATTATTGTTTTTGTTATCGACAATGTTGTGTAGAAAACCGATTAATTAGAGGCGTTATTAACTGCTTATTATTTTTAATTTAGATTCTTATAGTTTATAAAATTATGTTTTTTATTACAAATGAATAGTTTTGTAAATATTAATTTAATAAAGGAAACCGTAATTAGTTAATATTTTGTTTTCTGGTTAATTCTTTATTATTAGTTGAAATATATTTGAAAACGAATTAAATTTTTTCATGTACAGGCTATGATTGAGTTTCTTGTCGACATACGCCTTTCCGGAGCGATTGTAGTCTAACGATGAGCAAGCGCACGTCTTTGGTGCCTATGCTAATAAACTATTTTCATTTTATTTCGTGCAGCGAATATTTCGAATAGTGAAATTCGAACAATTAACAAATACATACATATAGTAAACATACACTGGCCCGCCCCAAACTATTATAGAACATTCTGTACAGCATCACAAACTTATAACACTGAAACCCTAATTAATATTAATAATTGCTTCAACCAGAAATCTACTGACTGCTCAGTTTGAATTTTCGGTAAAACTTCAGTATTTGACTGTGATTTAGTACTGTTAAGACTATTGAAATAATCTACGCAAAGCATTACAAAATAAAATGACTTTTCGACGAGAGGTGTTAAAAATCTTTACCTTTCAAGATATGTAAAATATTATTAAACTAGACAGGCAATTGTAATGCAATCTTTCAAACTGCAATATAATTATTTGTTCAAAATTATATCTTCTATGTGAATTTGCAGTTACTGCTCCCACAATTGCGATAGATCCTTAGCCCTAACTCGGTGGGATATCGTAATATCTTTACTCACCACTTATACTAGTGTAAACACGGGGAACGGTACTTCATAAAACGCTAATTTAAAATTAACGAAGGATTAGTGTTGCGTCAAAAAAACTCTTCTAAGGAAAACTTACTAAGATTACTTAAATACTTGGAATTTAAAAGACAAACTTACGCAATGAAAAATCCTTGAATTGTGTACATCGTAAATTAACACTAAAATTTATCACATTGATTTAAATATTATATTCTTATTATTTTATCCTTAACCTTATTCTAGTTTTTAAAATCAATAAATAGTTAAAAACAAATTTAATACTATTAGTTCTTAATCTAAGTTTAAACTCAGTGCTTAAAATATCAGCCCCAAAGACCAGCACGTGAATGTCCTATGGCCCACATAGCGAAGTACATCGGCCACGTGACTTCGCAAAGGTGCATGACCGCCTCGGTCCATGTGCAACAACTACGTCAGAGACCGTTCCCGTTAGAATAGTAGATATTCTAGAACGTAATTTTAGTATTATTGTGTCATTTCAAAAACACCTATATTACATTACCTATATTAAAACTTCTGCGCAAGTAAATGTTTAATTTGTTTATTTTATTTTAATTGATTTGATTATTATCAATTGAAATTAGTACTTAAAATATCAATTGACCTTGTAGTATTTGGTCTGATTAATTTAACGAGTAGTAATACAGGTCTTTAATGTTAGTAATCAAAGTAGGTATATAAATTGATTCCGTTATATTGTTTGCAATGAATTTAATTATTTAACAGTACTACACACGTTTTTGCTTAGAATTTTGCCATTGGTTTTGTTATTTCTTAAAAGTCATTAATAGAATGGGTGTGACAATCTAATAATTAAACCGGCTATTTATCAAACCCTCATTATAGGCCCGTGCGATTTAATACAAAAATTACATGCAAAACTACGAGTATGTCATTGGGAATTTAATGTCGAAACGGTTGTGGTATTTTTTGTCAATCATATGAATGCTCAATTCGGTGGATAATTGCATTTATTTTATTTGACATTGTACGAAATATCTCAGACTCATGTGCTTTAAATACATAGTTAAAGTATTTATAGACGCGTCTGTATATGTCAATAAACATATTTAAGTATATACACATATATGTCTAGAAACAATTTTATTAACACGCACAGACTTGTGTTAGCTTTAATGATCATTTCGACCCAATTTCCTTCGTATCTTTCTATCCTTGTTTTTCCAGTTATATTTAGTTCATCCACTTTTTTGTATCGATTAACTTTTAAAGCGTTTATGGAAAGTTACATAATAAAATTGTATTAAGGTTAGATAGTGGTCACAAGCTTCTCTATTCATAATATTGCACTACAAACCGGTATTCGTTTCGTTGCACATTATTGGTGTCAATAAGCTCGCGGTCACTTCTATTTAAATTTTGCGCAAATATTATCATATTATTTAAGCCTATAGATACGAATAATATTAAATAACGTATACATATATTAAATTATATAATGATTAGCGTCTGAACGGTTCTGGAAATTTCGTTTTAAACTGAAGAAGCAACGAAAATTTAAGAAAAACACCTGCTTTACAGCTAATATCCACCTCCTCTAAGAACCAACTACACCTGGCAAGCTATTTATAAATATCACATACGTAGTATCTAAAGAACATACAAATAAGTATGTATATATAAGCAATTTTATAATTAAAATCATTCTTTATAAAATTCCTACACACGTGCAAGAATACTTAATGATCCTTCCTGCATTATAATATAAATATTTCCTTATGCTGCTTGTAATTATTAGTAATCCAGTTCTCTATTTTTTCTGTTATAATAAACCGCCATTATAGGACAAAATTGACACTAAATTATTTATTCAGTTCGACACCGATCACACATTACGGATATCCTTGCATTTACGTAGTTTTATAATCACATCACTCCGCATGTTATGTTTTAATCGTTTATCACCGTGTCCTATATTTCTATAAAAAATCATCAACCTTCTCTTGTTTTAACATACAGTAATACCCCGCTTTACGCGACCACGTTATGCGCCGTTTCACTATAACGCGAAATTCAAATTTCGCGCTCAATTGCCCCGCATTACGCGAAAGAGTGCATATAAACATAATGTAGTCATCAACTTCTCTATGGTCGCGGGAATTTCAGTTTTTTCCGGAACGTATCCCTCGCGTAAAGCGGGGCATTACTGTATTCCGTTACTAACATCGACTAGGCTGTGGTCAACCTAAATCTCTGATATCGCTATTGTATATACTTTGGTCATTCTTAAACATTACAAAAGCATACATAATACATTACAATAAGAGTAATAATTCAAGATGTTCCTTGTCAGTATTCAAGGAATCTCTGTTACAATTTTCGTTATAGAAATTTATAGGAATTGCAATTAGTGAAAGAAGAGGATAAAATGAAAACTTATTTTCTTTAAATTCCATACGACCACATTCCACTTGGTGTTAAACTGAGTAAGTTAAGTAGATGTCGAGTTGAATAAAAAATATTTATACAGATGTTAGTACTTATCATAACTACGCCTACCTATATACATTATTGCACCTGAATATTTTATTTTTATTTTTAAGAAGTTTTACGTGAAAAAAAGCGTACATAAGGATAATTAAACTTATTTAAATGACTGCGGCTTACTACCACGTTTATGCTGATTATTTTTAATCCATATGTTTCGAAAGCTTTGCACTGAGGTATTATTTGTCCCAGTTATCATAAAGTAAACATAAACTATCATTGGATATTGTTAATTTAAACAGGATATATTTATAATTGACGGTTTCTAAAAGTTTCAATTAAAACCTGTTTGCGAATAATCTTAGACAACACACTACGATGATTGCATACAATAAAATATGAAGCTTTAATTACATCTTAATGTCAAGGTATCGTTTTTAAAAAATGTATTGCGCAAACAGTGTTTGTGATTTTAGGTCTTAAACTCTTAAGGCAGGTTTTTAACCTTTCAATGTTGAACCTTGATCTCATTTTTGATGAGCGTGCTCAGAGTTGTCTATCATTGGCTATAATTTAGTTGTTCTTAACTCGAGGATAAACTATGCTTTAACTAATAATGTTAATCATTAAGTTATACAATGCTATGGTGATAAATCATTACCTATTTCTCATTAACATTAAGAACATTTGAAATCAGTACCATTCCAAACGGAAGCCGAAGCTTAATAAAATGCAAAAACTAATAAAATTGTATTTAGAATGGAGCACGTGCTGTCTCTGTCGCACAATAAGCGCAGACGCATATGAGCGAAGAGGAGCAATTAAGCAAATCACTCTACTTTGACTTAAATAGTTTTAAAAGGGAAACAGATAGAAAATGATTTGTATAGTCTTAAAATTAAACACTATATTTGAAAGAAGTTAAACCAGTAGAAAGAAGATTTTTCTTGATTGCACTACTGCCAAATAAAGTCAGAGTTAAGAGCACATCAAATAACTTTATGCAGCTTATGTAGTTTTTTTAGCCATCGTGAGCGTGTCGATGATTATGCCATTCATAATCTACTAAATTTTATTTGTTTTAAATAGTAACTTTCTTTTTAGGATCGAAATTGATTTTAAGAAGTGTCAATGGGGAATTTCGTTCTGGACAACTCACCGCCATTCTGGGGCCTTCGGGTGCAGGCAAAAGTACACTGCTTAATGTTCTGGCAGGATACAGGTAACTGTGAACACAGAGATTCTCTTCTATTCGTCGAGGGCTATTATTTCTTTCAAAACGGAATATCTATTTTATTTTTTACGTTTTAATAGACGTAGTAATTAAAATTCAATATAATTATCATAAGTGATTGAACTTGAACTAACTTCCGATGTATGACCACTAAACCATTAGTTTTTTTTTCTTTGCGTCAGATAAGTACTTTGTTATATAATTAACCGGTTTCTTTAACTATAGGCTAAAGTTTTAATAATAAAGCATTGAAATTTAGTAAATAATTTTGTTTACTTGTTCAATATTTATAATCCTCGATATTTTGTTTAGTTAGTTTTTTCTTGTATTAAGTCTCCGATGACGCAACCACTATTAGGGACAAATTAATGTACCAATTAATTCCGTAAATATGTTTATAATTAAATAAAAAATAGATAAGGTAATGATTAATTTACGAAATGAGAAATCTAATGATAATATTATAATTATTATAACGAATATAGATTTAGACAAGCGTAAAGTAGTTTGACCGTGAGAGAACCCATAAAAAGATTGCAAAAATAAAACTGCAAACAAGTTTTACCTAATTTAGCTAATGTAATAAATTAATTAGTTTTATTGATATTATTTTGTATGACTATATAATAATAATAAATAAAATAATCTTAGCCTAGAGATAGATATTTTCATAGTTTGCTGCAACTATTCTGCCTCTTAACCCAAGCGCACACGCAGCGAACATGTCTATTTAGTTTTCCTCTTTGGTTTTAAATTTACAATTTGTTTCTAATAGAGCGAAATATTAAACCGTTAAAAAATTTGCATAAAATTCAATCGCTTTTTATCCAAAGAGGTTGGTCTCATTAATGTAGGCGAGAAAACTTAAAAAGAGAAAGAAAATACCGTACGTTCCGATTTTAATAAGCCAATAGAAGTAAAAAGAAAGGGAATTCGACTATACCGACTGCAAAATATAGGTACATGAGCACAAGTAGTTAATTAATATTATTAATTTTCCAGAGTGGGTGGCGCGACAGGGACAATAAGCATGAACGGACTACCACGTGACCTGCGTATGTTTCGTAAATTCAGTCGCTACATTATGCAGGAGGATTTACACCAACCATTAATGACCGTGTTAGAGGCCATGCGCATAGCAGCAGATCTCAAACTTGGCACAGATCTACCTACTGATAAGAAAAAAATTGTTGTAAGTTTTGATACATCTTAAGTAATGTCGAGGCTGACTTACAAAAAAATATATACTAAATAAGTTTTTTATTAAATTAAGGATAAGTATCTCGTCCCAACCGGTACTAATGTAACTATATAATTTAGTCACTCAGCACCTATGATACATCACCAAAAAAAATGCTATTTTCAAAAATTAATTTACAAACGATTACAAGGAAAATAAATAACGTTAGCATTATAATTTTTTAAACAATCACAAAAAAGTCACACGTTATCAATTTTATTTGCTAAAATAACATTATGTATTGTGTAAAATAATTCAATGTTACGTTTTGCTTATTGTTATTAAACATTTAATGTAAATATTTTTCTTACTCATTATTCATAAAATATTTTGTTATAACGTATTAATCTTTTATTTTCAGGTAGATGAAATAATTCAACTTTTGCGACTAACAAACGCCCGGAACACAACGACAGAAAGATTATCTGGAGGTGAAAGCAAGCGTTTATCAATTGCTTTGGAACTGCTGAATAATCCCCCCGTTATCTTCCTAGATGAGCCTACAACGTAAGTTTTCTTTTACTAAAAATATTTCACAAGATTTTTATATTTACTTGACGGTTGTTTTGTTTAAACAGTAAACAACAGTGGGTATCTATTGTTTCGCATGTTCGATAGAAGAATTATATCTTACTCGTATCTATTGTAGATATAGATTGCCCTCTTCTCATTTCAGCCTTTATTCCAGCGAGATGGGGATTATTTTTTAAATATCTATTTTCTTTAGTGTGTTTTTTAAACCTATATTCTTCATCTTCTAGTGGTTTAGATGACGTATCATCTTCAACGTGCGTATCACTTCTCAAAAGACTAGCACGAGGTGGTAGAACTGTCATTTGTTCTGTGCATACACCTTCAGCGAGATTGTTTGCTGAATTTGATCATGTGTATGTTGTGGCTGAAGGTCGCTGTGCTTACCAAGGATCAGCACCTGGTCTTGTGCCTTTCCTGAAGGAGCTTAATTTACCTTGTCCTAAAACATATAACCCTGCTGATTTTGGTAAGTAATTTTAACTAACATTTAGCATTCCTTCTGATGTTAAGCTAAAGTACACTCATAAGTAGAGGAACCTTTCTAGTGTACAAAAATACAGAAGACATTAGTCTCATCTGCTACTTGATAGATAGAGCGTGTATAGTTCAGGTTGATATAGTATATGATAATTTGAGGATTTACTTGAGGAGTTTTTGAGGTGTTTAGTGGGTAGATGCATTTGACCGTTTAAAGGTTTCTTGTTAAAAGTAAGAGTTGCAAAGGTTGACAAGCAACTCCCGCCGAGACATGTCAGGCTGGAGTTACGCCGTCGCCATCGTTCTCACAAGAAGCTGTTGCCGCGCTCTTGGAAGCTGTGCAGCAAGCCTCCTTCAAGAAAATATGAAAGCCCCATCGTCAACACCGTCGCCTTCACAATCTTTATCCACTCACGGCACGCTGGCAAACTGCAAGGCGTCGTTTAGTGGAGTGATTGGTGAGTCAGTCGAAGCTTTTATCGATGCGGTCGATAGCTTTTGCGATTGCGCCGGAGTTGAAGATGTAAATATAATAAGGGGTTTGTCGATGTTACTCTCGGGTACTGCTGCGGTGTGGTGGCAGGGTGTAAAAAATGACACGCCTGATTGGCCTACAGCGAGGATTAGCTTGACTGCGGCGTTTGGCAATCAGAAGCCACCATATAAAATATATAGTGAACTCTTCAATTCACCCCAGCAGGAAGAAAATACAGATCTTTATATCGCGAGAGTGCGCGCTTTATTAGCAAAGCTGCCCGTCGGTGATATTTCGACGTCAGCTCAGTTAGATATGGCATATAGCCTTCTTAACTACCGAATCAGGAAACGTATTCGGAGAGAAGAATTCGCTGACTTTAATCGTCTGTTGGAGCTCGCCCGCAACGTGGAAAGTTGCTTGGACGAGAGTAGGACGTTGTCGTCATCATCGGTGTCGAGATGTTTGAACAAATCACCACGTGTTGCTGTTTCGAGCGACGGGGGTCCCACGGCGCGAAGCCGTTACCAGGTACCGCCGACGCCGGCCGCCTCGCAGGCTCGCCACAGCGCTAGCGCCGCGATGTTGGTTCCCGCCGAATTTAAAAGTGATAGTGTTGCCGTGCGTAATAATATAAGTGAAAGTGTCAAACGTGAATTTTGTGTCTATTGTAAAAAACATAATCACACAAAGTTAAATTGTGTTAAATTGTTAAATAAAAGTAAAGTAAATGTTAATAGCAATAATTGTAATATGTCTGATATATATTGTTATGGGTGTGGTGAGAAAGGTATTTTGCGATCAAATTGCTCCAAGTGTCATTCGCAATTTTCATCTATAGATTTTGCCTTACCGTTGTCTTTAAGCGATAATACTCATTCATATTTTGATAAACAAGTTTTAAATTCTAAATATAATAATTCTAGTAAACAAGATGAGTATTATACTAAAGTTAGTGGGAACAAGAACGCCGTTAAGTCGTATTATCCGACATATTTTAAAAGAATAATTCCTGAATTTTTTGTTGATAATTTTCAGTGTAAAGTTAACAAATGTTATTCGTCCAATAATTGCGACTTTATGCCTAATGATTTTAGACGTGTTTTACCTGCACAGTTTTTTAAATTAAATGCGTCAGATATTTGTCAGAATAGTGACCCTTATTTTCGCGACACAAGAGTATGTGACTTGACAGTACAGGATACCTCTGATAGAATTAATGGTTCTCGTTTATTAGGATCTGGTGTTAGTGTTAGTTTTGCTTCAACTAATTGCAGTCCAGTACTTTGTAATAGTTTTGTACAACGTAGACCTGTCCTAGGTATTTCAATTTTAGGTACTCCAGGTATCGCTCTTGTGGATTCAGCTGCTAAGAGGTCTATGATAGGTAAGTCTTTGTTAACTATTTTAAATAAAAACAATAAGAGCTTTATTAATACATCTATGTCTGTTAAATTGGCTGATGGTACGGTACAGATTAGGGATGTTCTTACTGTGACATTAGATGTTATTTTGAAACATAAGGTTGTCTCCTTAGAATTTGTTGCGCTTCCTGATGCTGTGGACAATGAGACTTTATTGGGTATTGATTTTTTGGTTAAAGCTGGTTTAATTATTGATTTTGGAAATGGTAAGTGGGCCTTTTCTCAGGAACATGATTGGTATCCTTTAGAATTTGAAGCGCTTAATGAATATAAAGCATTTGCGTCGGCTGATGTGTTGCGTCAAGATGAAGGTGTTATGTTAAATGAAAAACAGCGTTCAAAATTGACTAACCGTTTAAATATTAATGATTGCATCTTCAATGCAGGGGGAGAGGCAACGTCTTTTGCTGTTCACCGCATTGATACTGGCACACATCCACCAATTTCATCCCCACCTTATCGTTTAACTCCGGCAAAGAAGGAGATTAGGGATCGAGTAGAGAATGAGCAAGATAAACAAAAGGTCGTTTCTGATGTAAATTATCACCCTTGGCCAGATTTCAGAGTCGGTTCTCTTGTCCTTGTTAAGTCACATACTCTTAGTAATGCTTCAAAAGGTATCACACGTAAATTTATGCCGAAGCGTGACGGCCCTTATCGTATTAAGAATTTGATATCTCCTACGACGTTTGAACTTGAGGATGTTAATGGGGTTAGTGTGGGGAAGTTTCATGCGGGGGATTTGTCGTTTTTTAATGAACGTGAAGTAGGGGTGGAAGTTCCCGTTAACACACGTCGCGGACGCGGACGTCCGTCTAAAGCAGTTCATGGGCAGAATTTTAAGGTTGTTGCCAAGCTCCATCCACCTCCTGAATGTAGCTTGGAGGGGGAGGATGTAACGAGCTGCCCATGTGTTCCTTCCCTCACCTCACCCAATACAACCGGATTGGTCGAACCGGCGCTGACGTCACCTCGACTGCGTAGGCGCGAGGGGTTGCGAGACGCCAAGCGTTTGACCACGCCAGTTCGGTATAGGCAAACGTAGCGCTAAGTTGGTGTGAAATTTAAATGTAAAATCTATCACGTAAGACTGGAATGCCAATAAACACACATATAAAACAGTAAAAGAGTCTTTCCTTTACATCTATTATTTATTTCTGTGACATATCCGTTGACTGCACAGCCCTTGGAGTTGAATAGAATTGTTATGTTTACTACCATTTGCTTAACAGTAGCTCTTATCGCTGAGGCAATGGGTACTGTTATATCATCTTCTCTTAATGTTGTTGTAAGTACTATTTTTTAAATAACTTTATTGGAATTCGAAGACCATCTTTACCCATTTGGCTATTTTTGCTCCTATGAAAAATATAATTTCAATTCGTTTTGTTTATGCGAAATTTTAAAGAGTTAAGATAACCTTAAAAGTATTAACAAAGGCAAAACATATGACAATTATTACCTTTGTGGAATTAAAGATCATTGAAGAAAAATAAACTGATATTTATCTTCCTATCGTTAATCTACTTCTTTTGTATTAATAAAGGGAGAGTGAATTTCTGTAATTATTCCTATTTCTTATTTCCAGAACTCAGTGTTTACTGGTCCAGCTGCTTGTGTCCCATTAATGTTATTGGCCGTATACGGCATTGGAAATGGCAATGAGCCTATACCGATAATTTGGAGGTTAGCGAGGTCCTGTTCTTTCCTGAGATATGGTCTTGAAGGTCTAGTTATATCTGTATACGGTTACCAGAGAGATGATCTCGTTTGTCCGGAAGATGTTATTTACTGTGATTATAAGAATCCCAGGTGAGTTATTTATTCTTTCTAAGATCTAAAGGTTAATTTAATACTTATAACTAACTTATAATATAGGCGCTTGTAATGAATCTGACAAACATTGGGCAATGAATTTATTATAAGGATTCAAGTATCTACCAATGTCGATTTTCTGTTTTTAGATACTTCGTGAATTTAATGGGTATGGCTGGAGTATCATTCTGGGTCGATATCGGAGTGCTACTAGGCATGTTGGCAGCCATGAATCTCGTGGGATATTATTTGTTAAGACAAAGGATGTCACCGAATTACGCTTTCCGTGCCATCAAACTCATCGGGCGCTTTGTTAAATCAAGAATGGGACCATCTCACTAAATTACTCTTAGGTTTATTTTAATTATTTTTTCTAAATGTTATAACGCAGTTTCTGCTTACTGTGATTTTTTATCACTGGGTTGAATACTATGAAAATACGTAAGACAGCCATAAAACGTCGTATTTTATTGCTATATTTATCATTTTTGTCACTCGGTGTCAGTTTCGATGATGGAAGGCCTGAACTTAAATAGTCCAAAATTCTGTACGAAAGGTTCCTATATTAATAAACTGTTCAAAATTAATCAAATAATGAAGTACATATATCGTTTACGAAAATTTACAATGTATGGAGTCCTATATCCGTATATCCATACTTCTATTGAGTTCCAATTATTTTTATTTATAATGTGTAATATGTCAAACTTGAGTATGAAATATTGAGATGCAATGATTAATTTGTTGAGAGTAGCTTTAGTTACGTAGTTTATAAATAGTAGTTAGTTTTAATAAATCATTGTGGCTTATTTTAAATTGATTCATTTTGTAGGTGCTATTGAATATATTTAAAATAAATTTATTCTTAAATACAAATTTGAAATGAGAAGACTAATGCAATGAAAAAATCTGTAAGTCTGGATTTACTTAGTAATCGATATCTTATTTATATATTATTTTTAATTAAATAGAATAAGGTTTTTGGGTGATAATATAAAGTTCAAATTGGTGGTAAGAAAAATATACACTTTATATTTTAAAACTTATTTGTTTTATTTAAAAAAAAATACATCAAATTATTTCAACAAAATCTTGACTAGGGGAATTATAATTCCCTAAAATATCAACTGTACCAAATTAATGATAAAATTATATCTTTGTACAAAAAATAGTTGTCTAATTAATAATATAATTAAGTAACTTTTATAAAATAAATTTAAGATAACAAACAAAATTGGAATGTATATTTTAGTGCCATACGTCTTTTCTTTATTTAATTTTTTGCCTAAAAACTACAAAATAATAATATTAATATTATTTTATTATTAATAATAGTGATAAATAAGTACATATAAACTCGAAATTATATAAATTTTTATAATAAAAAAAACAAACAAAAACATTAATCGTCTTACTCTTGAACGCTATTAAACAACGAATTAATTTAATAATGTTTTGTTTCTTTCAACTTATATTATTTCAATATTGACTAGAAAGAGACAAAACAT
Source organism: Tineola bisselliella (assembly GCA_028551675.1). Classification (NCBI taxonomy): domain Eukaryota; kingdom Metazoa; phylum Arthropoda; class Insecta; order Lepidoptera; family Tineidae; genus Tineola; species Tineola bisselliella. Next base: position 46,602 of record JAPWLS010002154.1, read on the forward strand.
TAAAAAAAATCGTTATTAAGTAACTTTTATAAGTAATAGGGGTAAACTGTTAATGAAAGAAAAAATCATCATATAAAAAAATCAAACAAAAACATAATTAAAAAAATATAGATCTCTTACTTAATCGAAAAATCAACTAAAATACAATTTTTTAAATTAACCTTCATGTTAGAGTCAACTATAGCAAAATAATAAAATATATATAAAGTCATTTGAAAGGCTAATAAAAATTACGAACCCAGGCGTTAATATATATTGCCGAAACAAGGATCACTAAGGTCAGCTGTCCACGGAAATGTATCGCAGATAGCGTTATTTAACCTAAGGATTAGGTACTTCGAATTGTTTTTTATTACAAATGTATGCAATATATTTCCGTGAACAGTGGACCTAAAGACCACTACACACATGTTAGTAACTCGTACAAACATCGAGTCAATAGTATGTAATAATATTTGCTACATAGACATCGACACTGATATATCAGTTCTTAGCATGTGTCCAGCGGGTTTCTATCTTTTTAAGGGTTATTACAATTCCACATTCCCGGCGCTTACACTTATATGTACATCCATGGTAACTTTACTTACATCTACGTCATAAGAGTTAAATATTCGAGTTCATTAGCTTGAGATTAATCTTCTAAGTATGAGTATATAGTAGTATATAATATTGTCAATATTGAGGAATCTCCTAAAATTATACTTTATCTTAACTACAATAATACATGTATATATATTCATTTATAAATATGAAACACCTAACAAAAGTGGAAAGAATATGTTTTTTTTTTAAATTTTATCATAACATCCTGCTGCATAAGTTTTATATTAATCTATTTCTTTTATACAATATTATAAACAAAAGAATGTCGACTTAATCTGTAGCAATCACAAACGCAGAAGAACTTGTATAATAATGTTAGTGGTTGTATTTAGCCACATAATTTGCAATATTTATTTAATACAAAAATGTATAAATATAATAAAAAATAATATTCAATAAGGACCTAGTAATTAACTATTGTAATCGCCTTAATTACTAATATAGTACGGGAAGAGGCACTTAGTTCATCCAAGTTAATAGTTACAATTAAGTAGATATCCTTATGAGATTCTACAATTAGAGAAAAAATTACTTCAATACATTGAGATAAATATAACAGAGAAGACACCAAGAAATACTTTTACTTATGGTTTAGTCACGTCACTAGTGTTTTCCGTGATAAAACATATTTCTTTTTTTTTAATTTAACTATGATAACGCCTTTTTGTGCTCTTAAATACATTTATTATTTTATGACAATATGACGATATTTTAAGTTGCAAAAAACGTATATCACGTAACATACAGATAAATTGGATATATTAATTTATGCATGTATACGATTTTTTGAGGGCATTTGTTTGGTGCGTTGTAAGCGTCTCTATTATATGTATAACTCAATGTATTGATAGAGTTTTTAATTTCATGCTGGCAAGTTTAAAAACGTTTATGTTGTCTTAGTCAAATTTACTAAGTATTTGTCTAATTGATACTAAAAAATCTAACCAACGAATAGATTTTATTTATATAATAGAGAGTTGAGATCAATTTTCAAAAAACAAAATGTCTTTAGTTTCCGCATATTGAAAATTAATTTCTTAACTTTCATGAACACAATATATGGTAGAAATAGGATTTTGTTGCATCTGGCAGTAGAGTAACTTAGGCCAATTTTTAAAATGGATTTCCTTAAAATAATAAGAAAACAATTGATTACAAATACTTTTTTTAGTAAATATTTAATTCGTTTCAAATGGAGAAGATATTTTTTCTATAAAGTATTGAAACGAGATCTGTTTTTGAAACCCATTTCCATTGGTCATTAAGAATGGTCAGACCAATTGTATTGGTCGTCAGGGGACACATTACTTTTTCTAAAACAAATGCCATAAATGCAGTATTCGGCAATATTTACCATAGCAATACGGAGCAATTGTAGACCGTGCGGGTTAACGCCCGAGTTAACCACTAATGAAAATGAGTAATTCTGAATATAAGGAAATCCAGTCTATATTTTACTAACTCAATATTCTACTCTATCGTAAATTGTTGGCTAGGCTTATTAGGATCACAGAATTCAATAGAGAGCTCTGGTCTCGAAGAATCGAGACAGGCGTCAACTTTAGCGTGTCTTATTTGATGACCACGTCGCTTCCATAGCATGCTGTCATCAGGCGAGTCACATGCCGCTAGAATTATAGACATTTGGTCGTCCGTTGATAACGCTAGACACATGTTGTGATGGCGAAGTAAGCCATCCTCAAATGTCCATTGTTGGTTGCCTCCAGTATTGTGACAAGGGAACATTCCTGAAAATAAATTTATCATTTTCAATATGAATAATGACATTGAAATGTCCAAGTTGGTATGTTAAAGGCTATAATAGCAGTGTTGTAAGGGGACGCCCTAAATATCTTCGAGTGTAGATTAGTTAACTTCTCAAAAGGTTTGGCTAAGATGCTCGATGCACGAGTGGGAAGAGTGACGAATTTTGTGGAAGCGAAGCTGGTATCTGATAAATATTGATACTGGTTCAGAGTCTTCGTTTATCTAGGTATAAGTAAGCTATATAATATGGATTATTCTTACTCACCAACAGTACCAAAAACAAGATGCCCCATGGTGTCTAAACATCGTGATCCCTGTCTGACTACCTCCCCCAGGCTATGGATTCTAGGAACATGTAGTTCTGGATAAACATGCTGCAGGTACCATCTGAACGGTTTGCAATGAAGTCTTGAACGAAGTGCCAGACGTTCTGATATGCTATAAATGTAAATTACTTTAAAGCAATTGAATATGAATTATTCAAAATCATATTAAAAAAAGGAAGAAGAATTATGTAAGTTTCAACAGGTAGTAGTTGACATGGTTGTGGACGATTGAGCACAACAAAAACATGCGTCGCGTTCATTAATTCACGGATAAAAACTGTGGAAGTTCGATTATAAATGGTAGGTATACATTGCACGCGATGGCATTACCGGTTTGATCAGAAATGATTAAATCTTTACACCTTTCAATTTCACTTTTATTTGCGGAAATTGCTTAGCAATGAACTCGTTTGATTCGTTACAATGTTCCAAAGAATTTAAGGGCTTCAAACCCATTTTCGGTTAATGAACTTCAACGCTTGGAAGGGAATTCACGTTATATTGAAAATCAATTCTCAGATTAATATACACCTATCCCCCGATTTACACGGTACTTCTTTTACACGTTTTCGCTTTTACACGGTTTTCCAAATAAGTTTTTTTTTTGTTTTTATCGCACTCCATTAAATGCTACTGTGATTGAACACGTGCGCTGTGTACACATGTAAATATTTCTGCTTCAAACATCGAATCGCCACAAATAACTTCGAGTGATGAAAGTGAATTCGAACCTTCGATTCCGAAAAAAAGAACGAGAGTAATTTCTGACAGTGATGAAGGATAATAAAACACCTTTGGTTTTATTTTTTGTTCTTCTGTTTAATGTATTGTAATTAAATAAAAAACAGTGTTTCTGTAATATATTACATATTTTAACCTGTCAATGCATTTTATTTTTATTTCTGTGTACACCCAAAAATATTGAAATAAATCACAACTGTTAAATAGCAAAATTATGCATTTTCTGCAAGCTTTTCGATTTACACGGTTTTGACTTGAAAATTTTTAATTTTCGATTTACACGTTTTTCTCAGGAACGTATCTACCGTGTAAATCGGGGGATAGGTGTAATTAGTCACTATTGTTTATGGCAATCGATTAATTATAATTTAGCGTTTTTAATTATTATACTTAGGTACATGTTTCCAAAGATTTGAATTCATTTATATCGCGGTAAGATTGGTGCATTGTCAGGTTAAAAAGTCGCCTAAAGTATAGTACATTTTAAATTCGCGAATAACCTTAAGATACTACTTACTCTCCATACTGAACTTGCTTGGCCAAAGGTTGAGCACGGTAATAAAGTTCCTTATAGTCGTCCATCCAAACTTCAGCAGCTCTCCTAGTATTTCTAGCAAACACGGCTCCTGATCCTCCCGGGAATGTATATGGATGTCGTTTTCGGAAGACATGCCCTACTCGGGAGCAAGGAACAATCTCTAATGAACCTCCGCATTGCCAAACGCTGGAAAGAATATTCAAAATATATTATAAAGAATAGCATATATATACCTAATTACGCAGTTCTAATACAAATATATATGTAATGTAGCATGCACCACGCTTAACAATTATGGGCATAAAATCAATTTCTATAACGTGAGTCGTCATATGCGTGATTAGGTGCTTAATAACATAATTGATGATCGCTAATTGTTTACCGGAAGGAGATCTCGAGATTTTCTCCGCCCCACACGTCCATTTTCATGTCATATTTGCCGAGCTTATTGAAATATGTGCGGTCCATGCTGAAAAGGCCTCCCGCTATCATTGGCGTGCGGATTACTTGAGTCGGGTCACTGAGACGAGCGCTCCGTTCTGCGTGTGTCAGGTATTCCCACTGAAAATATGTATGAGGTTTACAATTATTTATTGTGATTAGTTGTCTGGCTACGCATAAAGTACTGTAACGTTCTATGCACTAAACATTGCTATAATAATCAAATCAACTTTATGTTGAAGTTACAAAGTTTATTAAAGAAAACATGTTCAATTTACATAATTACTACATTTATATCTTAATAAAATTATTATTTATAATTAATGCTATATTGATAGTAATGGGGTATATAGTTAATTGCTTGTGTCGACAAAATGAACGTCTATTTATTGGAAATTTGTTTTTTAGACATCAGACAACTTTAAGCGGTGTAATAAATATTATATATTTAAGTACATTATTTACGTTAGAAAATGTTAAACTTAATCAAAGTTGTAATGTGACAGGCAAAAATAAAGTTAATAATTTATGACCATTTATTATTTACCGTCAACATGACGCCATAATATACAACCCACAGCCGATTGTATGTTCGATAAATTTCAATTTAACATTGTAACAGAAGATAATATTTCACATAAATTAAATATCAAAATACTTAAGGATACTCAACTAAATAAAAAAATCAAATAATAATAATATATATGGCATCCAACTAATTAACTATTTAATTCTATACATAGATACTTTGTACATAAAGGCTGTATACATAAGGTTCGCTACAGAAAATATTTCACACATAGGATTAAGTAATATGTATTGACTAGTGCGACGCACCAGACCTAATCAGGTAACCTATTCAGTGGTCAGGTTTCATGTTTAGTAAATGACCATAATTGAGAAATATATGTAATAAATAACTAAATCTTTTTTATTTTTAAATTTTTATATTTAAAATTAGTATATCAAGATATACAATTCTTACCCCGCATGCGATATACCTACTCTGTATAAAAAGTACGCCAGTTCAAAATAATGTGCTAGCAGAATTCGCAGTCATTAGTGTGTAAGTAACGTAGGTATATTTATTTTCACACGGACTTGTGTAATAATCAATGTTAAACAAATTTTGTGTACAAATAAATATATTTACGAGAATGACATTATAAACGTGGAGGTTCATAGTGCCCATAAACGTATACGCTCTAATATATAAAGAACCATTTAATAATATGTAGGCTTAAAGTGTATTATATAAATATATAAAGATGATAATCCCTATAAAATAAAGATCACAAGGTTTACAAGAAAAAATGAGGATAGGATACGACATTTAATTGACGTTTACCTTGAAAACTAGGTTCCAATCGAACCCGCCGCGCAAGTCTGCCGACGCACCAACGTATTGGAAGCTGTCCATGCTTATGACATCAATCACTGGACATACCACTCTACTTGGGTCCTGAAATAGACATAGAAAATGTAAGTCTCATATTGCATATTGTAAACGATTTTGTTTTCTTTCCAAAAAATTTAAAATTCCACCACCTCACTAAAAACATTGAAAATACTGGGCGAAAACTTTTAAATAAAATGTCAACGAACAAAATAACCTCTTATTGAAAGTAAAATTACGATAAAAGGAAGAATATTAATATGCTGAAGAGTAAACTTTGTTCTACGAAGAGGCAAACTGAATACAAATACGTTAATAAATACTAAAGTACAAAAAGTGAAGAGGTAAGTGTGTTGAGTGAATTTATAACAAAGTTTGTACCTACAATTTCACGAATAGGTATATATATTTACCTATATATTTGTGTTTATATGTTACTAGCTGTTGCCAGCAACTTCGTTCGCGTAATAATGAAGATATAAAGTACTATGAATTTTAACATGAAAAAGTAGTTATTGCGACATAACTGTAATAGTTAGACTTTTTTGTAGGTATTGATGTCCTCTATAAAACTGTAATACATCACTTTGCTCTATTGTCAATAATTTCCGCAGCGTATGCAATATAATGATTTCTTTTCACACTTTGGGTTACATTATTGAAGTTTTCATACGGATCCCTAACATTTTTGAAAATATTCTATAGCCTATGTTCATCAGGGATAATGTAGGATTCTACTGGTGAAATAATTTTTCAAATCGGTCCAGTAGTTTCGGAGCCTATTCAATACATACAAACAATCAAATGTTTTCTCTTTATATATTAGTATTAGTATAGATAGATATACAAGGAAAACTTTAAGGTGAAATAAAAAAACTATTTAGTGCAATATATAAATTTTCATTTTCTATATTCTTAAGTGAACTTGTCATTAAAGTCCTAAAATAAAATACATGAGCATGTAGTGTAGTTCGTAAAACATAGAGGCGGTTTGGGCTGACCTTAATGCAATTATTATATTATAATAATTGCATTAAAATGAACGGAATTAAAATATAGAGTTGTAAGTTACAATTAAATGTTACAAGTCCAATGGTACACATAAGGTCATCTCGCTGATGAGTGTTAATGATAGTAATATAGCTCCTATGCCCCTGAATGTCAAGGCAACACATTCGAAACCAGATTTTGGGACGGCATTACACTTGACCCGTTGAATAAAATTTACAACTGACGTTTGAGTGACTAGTTGAAGTATTACAAGGATATAAAGTGGCATAACAACCTTTGTTCATTTTGTCAAATTGTTCTCGAAATTTTTTAGTTTCACGTCCGGTTTTGTAACAATATGCACTATAATTTTACGCCGTAAGTATTATGTAACAGTAAATACTGACAATTGTTGAGTTTTAAGGTAATTTATACGTTGGTATTTAGTAAATCGTAAACCTTTGCTATACCTAATGTAGATTTCAAACATTGACATTACACGTATTGGCAATAACGTCATTGTTAGGAATAATCCAGTCTCCTAAACAGTGAAAGGATGATCTTATTGGATAGTCGAATCTGTGTTGCATGTTGTAACATTATGAGCTGAAGTATCTGTACTGGATATTTGGCGCCACTCACCTTTTGAGTAGAGTTCTGAATAACGCGACATTTATTACGACTATATTTACATATAATTATTTCTTACATGTATTGTCACAATAATTTTAAACTTAAATTTTGTGTCGATCAAATTCATTACTCTTTTAAAACAGACATCCTTTTTGAGTACTAATCTGAACAAGAAAAATCTTATCTCTAAATAAAAAAGTTATTGAAAGTTTCTATTCTTTATCGCTGAGTCCATATGGTTCACGTCCGTTCCACTATTGCCGCTGTCCTTGAAACTCTACTCTGCAAGTATAACTGCATTACGAATGCCCGTGAGTTCCTCTCGTTGCAAATTACTTTCAAGCTACTTATTTGTTGCGAAATTGCACACAATTGTTGATTACACGCTCGTCAATGCTTTAGATCTATTTTATTTTGATCTATCAAAGAGGTTTTGTTTTTGTAATCGCGCTTTCTACAATATTATTTTGTTTATTTAATTGTAATGACATTTATTTTATTATCTTTTATTGTCTCTATTTATGAATTTATTTTATAATTAATACTTCAGTATGTGCCTACATCTGATATTATGTTGGATTGCGATGTATGAGCCGCAATTACAAGTTCGCCAACTAGCAGCAGATGCAATTAGTCATTAAATACAAAACTAATTACCATTTCAAATTAATTAACGTTTGCAAAGTTAAACTTAAGTAGTTGCTATAAGAATTAAAAGACAATAAGCTTTTAACAAAAGGAATTGGAGCAACATCTTTAATCTAGATCCATTCTCCGGACGACCTACGACTTAAATGTCAACATCTCAAATGTCAAGGCAACTTGTTTGATTCCATACACTTGAATTACGTTTATATATAGTTCTTTTGTTAAGAAACAATACAAATTATTATTTATTGTTTGACGTATTTATTGATTACACGCGTTATTTTTGACACATTACAATGTATGCGTCCGTGATATCACGTATATTAGTCTGAACATTAAATAATTTATATAAGCAAAATATAGTTTAAGATAAGAAGTGAATTCGCGGTTTTATGATTCGAATAGATTTATTTTTAAATAAATAAGATTAATTGCAAATAAACGAAGTATGAGAAAACTGGTAGATGTATAAAACAATGAAATAGCTAACAAAGAAAAAGCTACAATTTTCCTTTTTTTCCAACGTTATTGAAAAGCGCTTTCCGTTTCGTATTCTTTTATAATTGCTTCATTCATATCTCACATGAGAATAAGATAATTAATTCATAAGTTTGTTCTACATATGTATGTACATATATTCAATACTTTCTTTGTTTTAGAAATTTGCACGATTTATTTTTAAAATTAACAAAGACGAACCATGTTTTGATTGAAATAGGAAAAAAATTGTTATAAATATTATACATATAATGATTTCAATAAATTCAAATCAGTATATTTATAAGAACAGCGAATTCAAATTTTTGACGTCAAAAAATAAATTAGGGATAAACTCCTCAGTATTAAGTAGGTACTTCATTTTGACGCACAAAATGACGTAAAAATAATTACCATGAATATTCCAAGCATTAGCAAGATATTATAGTAACCCAGCTATACATTTAATATAAAAGACACAATTCCACGGTCGTGTGAAAGTTCTCAGGAAATGGCGACAAAGGTCTTAGGTTTAAGAAATACATTGTATGATATTAACACACCAATAAAATGGGTTTTATTACTAAAACTGCAGCAGGGAAACGTTTTTATTGCATAGTAATTATTAGTAACAGGCCAGTTTGTTACTACGTTTTATTTGACCGAAACAGTTTCAATCAAAATTCCCATATGCACAATTCGATACTTCGTTAAAATATTAAGATTAAAAGCGGCATATGCGTGACGTATGCGTGACGCATAACATTCGCAATTTATAAAAGCAAATAGATGTACACAACGACACACATGTCAATACGCTAAAAACTATGAATTTCGATAGCTCGTACGTCACACATTGTAGGCGTTATGTGTGGTCCTTGGTATTGTAGATTACAATAATAAAGTTATACCACTTATGAAAGCTATTTGTTTTTTAAACCATTTAATTCCAATTAAATTTATTAGATTAGTTCTTTCGTAATTCTAATATTGTTAATTAAAGTGGTAATTTATTATTTTGTAAGCCAATTTTATACGAGTATCGTCCGGTAGTTGTTTGATTTCTATAACCGGCAACTTTCTTACATAATCTAAAAAATAGGTAGACTTCCGAATAAAGCGTCTAGTACAATTTTAAGAAAGGTAGAGTCACTTTTTTACAACTTTGTTTCGTAAGAACATAACATTTGTGACGTTAAGTTCAAAAGCGTTCTTTGTCAAACGTGATGTCAATTAAAATGATTAAATTCTTAAAGTTTTTGTGTTATTTTTTCGACGCACCAGTGGATGGGAATTACCGTATTTATTTTTATTAAAATTCAACCCCCGTAATATTTAGTGGCACAAGACTCAATGTACAACCTTTTTGACCTACGATTTTACAAATATTCTTCGTTATTAGAAAAGAATGAATTATTGAATTTAGTTTAGATATTGTTGGAATTTGATTTATTAGACTCTAATATTATTTTATTTATATTTTTTTTTACAATTATTATCTTCACACCAATAATAGTATTAGCTATGTTGTCGTTGTACTAGACATCTTTAGACTTGTAGAAGACTGGCGTACTATAGAACATACTTAGTTTAGTTTTAAAGCTTACCTCTTTAATTCTTTGCAGTAATGGTTCCAGCCAATGTACATTGCATTCGACGTGAGAATCTAAAAAGGTAAGAACAGGAGCGGTGGCTGAATCTGCACCTCGGACGCGAGATCTCATCAGTCCCTCTCGTTTCGAATTACGAATGACTCGAACTTTGCGAATCGCTCGGAGTAATGCGCCATCTTCAGCTGTTGAAATTTAAAAGCGTAATGTAACACATTTAGTATTACTACCCAATTAGATGCAGTCATTAGACCATACTAGGTCAAGGCTACTGTTCTAAAATTCTACTTACAGTGATGTCTTATGCGGCTTCTTGTCTGTTTTGATTATTATAACAAAATTTTACGAAATAAATTTAATGATAAAATATATAGTAAATATGTAGGTATACACAGAGTCCGTATAAATAATATATATATGGAAATTACTTACGATTATCACTAAAATCGTCTACTAGAATAATTTCTTTGATCAAATGCTCTGGACTTCTATTGAGGACACTGAAAATAATAATAATATTTTATTAAAAATAATTATGTTTTTCCTTTTTTTATTAATAAATATTTGACGGGCTCCGTGACGCAGTGGTAGTTGCGCGGGGGTCTTATCTTCAAATCTCGGTTCTCGGTATAACAAGTAGGTTTATATTGTCTTTGTTCTGAAACTCATAGACAGAGTAGTATGGGGTCACGATATTATACTATGTATATAGGCATATATAGTATATCTATATAGGGTATGGAATTACTAAATACGGTTATCTTGAATATCAAAGTTCGTTATATCCATTAGTTTGATTTAAAGAGGGTTTTGTTTGTAAACCAAATAAATATATTGATTTACCTGACAATAGTTCTAAGCAATGTAGAACGGGCTTCATTATGAAATGTTATAATAACGGATGTTTGTGGTAGATCCTCCTCGTATTTCTTTAAGCGGCACCTGAAACAAACAATATTATCTTAATTTCTCTTATGCTTAAAACAATTGCTACAAAGTTAGATTTATGAAGATTCGTTTGTTAGTCTGAATTGAATTTTGTTTGAAATGATCAATTTATCAAACATCTGAGAGGTTACTACGAACGTAAACAAATTACACTCATTTGAATCGAAAATAATTTTGGTAATTACGAATGTTAATAAAGTTATATAATATTAGCGCCGACCAACTCTGCGTCATTATTTAAGATTTCGTATTGGTTAGAATTTTAGCAGGTTTGGCTGTAGCAACTAACTATTCAAATTAATTCGTTTGAAATAAAGTGCGTTTCCAAATTGTTTAACAGCAAATTTAGTTTTATTAGGTGGTAGCAGATTTATTGACAGCGACGCACACACGACGTTTATAGAACTCCTACAGCGTCGGATGAATTAATAAAAATAAACATAATTAAAGCCACATAAAATCTAATTTATTTAATAAACTAATACATATACTAAAAGTTTAAAGTAAATATTTAAAGTGTTACAAAAAAAGGCAAATACATAATACGCACGACGGCATACATATACAATTTATACATATTATACAAAGTTTATGCAATAAATTCGCAAGTATTGCTGGTAAACGAACACAATCTTGGTGTTCTTATGTTATACATCAAAGGACGGACCATTTCTCGACTCTCACGGAAATAGTGTTAATTCAAAAGAAAGATCTATTTTAAGATAATTACACGAATAAATAATGGGTGGATACGGAAGTCCATTGTGACCCGTGTCGCCTAAAGCAATGGGTATATTTAATGGAATTATTACGTCAACAGCAGCCGGACCTGCACATTCGTTTATTACGCAAATTTTTGCAATTGTTTCTGTAATTTTTAGTGTTATTGTCAAAATATGTAGATCAAAACTTACAAGCTCTTCAAATTATATAATTTATTTGGTGTTACCAGTACACATGTAAGTGTGGTTAGGCTTTGCAAAAACTTTTGGATTTAATTTAAATGTTTTTGCAAGGTTTCCCATTACATTTATTTTGATTGTTTTTATGATTATTATTAGTATTATTAAAAAACATTATAGCTATCGTGATTTTGACGATTCCGAATTATTATTATTTTATTATTATTTAAATTAATATATAAATAATTACCGCACGCAACAAAAGCGTCTTATAAAGGAAATCAAAGTAGAAGTTTCCGGAAAATTCTCTCTAAAGGATTTTCTACAATCTTATCTAAATTCATGTTAAATACTAGTTTAATACCTACATAGGTGTGTCTGAGAAAATACGGTTGGTATGCAGAATCTGTTTCTTATTAGCTATGCAGCTTGAGGAGTTATACACGCTAGATAAACCTACTCTAACCGTATAACCAGTTTATTTTACATTATTTAAGTTCCTAGTTCTTTAATTAAGATTATTGATATTGTATCTTAAATGTAAAATATTCCAATAGTGATAGAAGAAGAAGTGATTAACTGCTAACACAGAGGACATTGTCTGCAGACAATAGTCGCCGTCTCCACCAGACCGACTTTCATATTAAGCATACAGGGTTAATTAACCATCATCAGACTGTCTAGTTTTTTTAATTAATAACCACTTTCCTTATTTAAGTCAAAATGCATGCATTGCAATGCATTAGGAAGAATTGTAAGACATAGTTGCATTTTTATTTATTAAGAAAGGCATTGCATACTCACATTGCATTTCTAGTATCAGGTATAGCGCGGTTACTTGACAATGCGTCTGAGGCTGCCTGGTTGAATCGGTTCCGCACGTACGGGTCAGGGTCTCGGTTGCCAGCGCCGACGTAGCCGGCCTCATTAAAATATGCTTTATTAGTTGTAGATTGCTCACTTCCTACCTCTTCAAGTCCATCTCTTGGACTGCTTTCTACTTCCTCAGATTCCGGATGTTCACGAATTAATCTTAATGCTATGTTTTCTTCCTGCAACAAATAAATATATTTATAACATGTTTCTCTTAGAAATCTCGTTAATTAATTTTGGTAAACATGTGATATTTTTATTTTAACAAGTTTAAAGTAACTGCAAGATATGGAATACGCTCTCTTTTTATAAAGTAAGTAATCAATACACACTATTATGTATTAACGTTAAAATATAGCAAGTTACGTGACGACTTCTGCAGTAGACACGAGTAAGTTATAATTTACGACATTTACGTATCGTCCGAGTAATAGATATAGAATGTAACTGCTATTGCGTAAATGCGACGCCCCATATTCTAGGATAATCACTTTGAACTTTTACATACTAATTAAAATTTTCATTGTTATATTATGATATGTTATCTATTGTATATCATGTACATATTTATATAGTCTATTTCCGTATTAGTATTATTATTATAATTCCATATTATATACTGCACTTTTTAATCATAAATTTATTGGAAGACTTTATAAAAATATTTAGTTAAATAATGAAATTAATTGAGTGATTTTATTTGATACGAAATTATTATGAGAAGTTGCTATTTTTTAAATAAATACCATGTTGAAAAATATAGTAGTAACCTTCGAGCGTAATAAATATTATAAATATGTAAATTTGGTAGGTTAACATAGATGTTTTAGATAACATGTTGTAATAAATACCTTAAAATACTCATGTGACTTTTGAACTTGTTTAATTTGATGATGTCATTCGTAATTTGATTGGCTTTTGTTTTACATTTTACCAATAAAATACTCTTAAGCGATTAAAACACATTTCAATTATATGTAGTGGTTTTAAGTGATCACTTATATTAATATGCTAATAAGCTATATTAAACATTCTATGGTTACTTAAGGGCTTCATTAGCAATATTTTAATTATAATTTAAATAAATTCTCAACTCTTGATTAAGTAACCAACTGTTAGCCATAAAGCGAATTTTATTATACAATAATTAAAATAATTACTAAAACAAATGACACAATATCGTAAGTCGATTCACACTTTATCTGTAAAAGGTCATTGGCCAGAGTGCATCAATGTAACTATGTAGAAATAAAGCGTATTATAAAAAAAACCTCGTTTGTCATGGTGAATTTAAGATTTAAAATGTGCCGCGAACTTCGTCCGAATTTGTTCCGCTCTCTTTGTTAACCAGTGTCGGTAATTAGACAAAAACTGTTGAAATATTCAATGGTGAAAATGTATTGTTTATTGTTAATTGTTATTGAATTTTTGATTAGTACTAGATTAAAATATTTTAATCACCTTATTATTATTATTACCTTATTTGCACTATTTTCTTTCTTTCACGAATAATCTCAGAGGATTATTCTAAAAATATTAAAAAAAAATACTTAAGAAAAATTAGAACAAATGCCTAATTAGGAAATGATAACTACACAAATCTTCTGATAATTATTTTAAAAAATACATATATACAAACCCACATTTCATATGCTATACCTAACCAACCTTAGAAACTAACATATTAAAACAAGCAAAATATAAACAACTTTAGAATTACACATCTAACAGACCTTGCCTTTTTAAAACCATTTTGGAAATCTATTACTGTTAACCTTGTTTTCTATTTACATTTAAAAATTATCGATTGAAAAATGGTTACATGGTTTCCGTACCAGGGGGGGCTACTCAGAAGTACGAACTTCGGACGAAAGTACGGACATTTCCAACTCAGGAACACTTATGGACCCGTAATCATTCACGAAATTACGGATTTGATAGCGATGTCATGACGGGTATGCCACTCAATGCTTATTTTACGTACATTTGACAGGACTTTTTATGGGCTTATAAGCCAAAATTCACGTAAGCTATAGAGGTGATGACCGTATCACGAAACTTCAAATATGCCTGAGTAGCCCCCCAGCTTTGTGATGAACAAGACGTGAGTGAAAGTAATTTTATAATTGTACCAAAATTGATTTGGATAGAAATAGATTTGCCCCTTCTGTTTTATAACAAGCCTTTCACCCTGACACTTATCAATCCTTGTCAGACAGAAATACTCATATAAAGATTTACATAAAAAAATGTTTAACTAATTTTAAAATGTTTTGCTATTTGTTAATTATATTTAAAATGTGCAGAAGATTTATTACTTTATTAACTAATGAATAAGTTATATAAATGCCTAAAATACTGCTTAAGTAATTAATTGCCAAAGGATATATTAGAAAGCAATCAATCTTTTAATATGATGAGAAAATAAGATATTTTTTATATTCATTTTTACATACAACCAAATAACATTATTAATTATAATAATTGCTTGGGGAGTTCCATCAGATTACAATTAACAACCAACCAGGCCTCTCGTGCCCTTGGGTTATATAAAACGAAGTATCGGCAAATTGCAATTTCCTCTTCAAAACTGAGTTTATGATATTTTCGTATATAGATTGACTATACTCGCTTTACAATTTCTAAGTAACAACTATGATTAAACGAAAAACGAAACAGTTCTAATTTTAATTGAATTTCATTTAAGTTCTTTTGTTTTCATGAAAAAAAAAAACCAACAGAACATCTGCCGCAATAAACAGATGCAAGTCAGTATTTCCTCTTATCTTAACAATGATAATCAATTATAATTTTATTTGTTGTATTCAATTAAAATTAAGCAAATGAATTACTACATTATGAGTAAAGTGTTGATGTGATCAACTCACGCACGAAAACTCACGTACGCGGAACGTCGCAGTAACTCTTCGTAGCCACTCAAGATGTCGATTGTCGACGTGAGTATACAGCGGAACGGAAGCGGACATCACACAAAACTTAGAGGTTCAATTTTTTTATATTGTCAATTAAAGAGTCTTTGTGGATATTTATGACGCTTTGATACAAACATTACAAAAACTGGTGTTTATTTTTAGTGATTGATTGTGTTATTGACGTGTATGTTGTATTATCCAAACCGAGAATTTAAAACGTATTGTGGTGAAGTTTGAGGTCAATCGCGAACATAATTTGTCTATTTTAAAAGTCTTTATTAGGTTTATTCTTGCATTTAATAGTACCTATAGCAAGTATAGTAATCACACTCTGAACCCAGCACTAGTCCAAAAAATGTTGGATGGGGTCTTCCGATTAATATAATTTAATACGATTCTAATTTGAAGTTTTACAGTCGTGAAGTAAACCTCATAAAGAGTTAGATGTGCTTATAGAAGAATTTGATAATACCATAAGTTGTGATTGAGATCGAGGATCGTTTATTAGCATAGGCACTAAAGGCGTGCACTTGTTTATCATTAGACTCTACTATGACTTCGAAAAGGCGTATGACGAGAAGAAGACCACAATAAACTCGTCAATCATAACATAGTACCTGATAGATATTCGTGCTACCAATCTAACTTTACAATACGCCGTTCTATATTTATGATATAAGCCCCGTCTTAATTTAATTTTAATTACAAATGTTTTATTAAGTACAAAATTATGTACAGGAACTAATAGATTTTAGTTCAGCCACTAGCGTTTTAGTTATGTAGCTAAATGCAGGTGCTCGTTATGTGCTAAGTTATTGCAAAGTTTACGAAATTATATATCTAAATAAACACTTTACACTGTATTTGCTAAGAAAATATTGTTATTTTGATACTGATGATTTAAAAATCTATTGACTTTTATAGGTTTATAATTTTGTTTGTTTTAAATTATGACTGTGCGGTGCCTTTTACTTTTACATAGTTTTGGTATAATATAGGTCATAATAAGGTTCTTTTGTAGGCAGTTGTTTCTTAAAAACGGTACATTTTTTAAAATACGGTTTATGGTAAGCTGTGACTCTTATGTAATGTGATTATAATCATCATCGGCCTGCCTATAATTCTTTCAGGAAAACCCAATAACGTGTTTTTATTCCTTGAATTAAATACTTATTTATGATGTAAAAACTTCTCTAATTCGTTTTATTACATAGATGACCTTTGAGTGATTGTACGAATAAATTGATAGGCAAATCGTCATAACGTATTTTTATTAAATTCATAACTAATAATGTTTATTCATGATATGTTATTTTTGATTTTGACTTTATTAATAATTTAGAAATTTAGAAAATTGCGCTTAGTATTTTTAAGATAGATATGGTTACGAACGGGTTCAAAGAACATTTTTCTGTGTTATTTACAATTGCAAAATGCAGAAATACAACTTTGGGTACTCCCTCATACATTCCACCGATACATTCGACTTCCCTTACAAAATTATTTAAGACAAAGTTGAGCGACTTGCTGCATTCTTTCTCCAGCCTTCTTTATATAATCGAATATATTTTTTCAAATTGTGCTTTTAATATGTGCCTTAAAGGCTTTATAATTATGAAGTGATGTAATTCTGCTTAGATGTGGTGGTATTACGATTGGTATGGGTCTTAGTGAAAGCGACTCGCGGTCACTGAGCGTCCTTGGCAATGTGCTTGCAACACTACGCCCTCAAAATTTATTTACTTCCTACAATAATCAATTCGTCCCAAATATATGGCTAAAATTTTCTATATAATATAAATATAAATATTATAAATTATATATATATGTATATAAAATACACATTGAGTCTAAAGTGTATCGCTATATTTTGAATGAATATTATAAATTAATTTGTAATAAGTTGTAGTACAAAGCAAACTATATATTCGACCCATGGGCCGAATAAGTTTAGCTTAGATTGTCTTAATTCATTCTTGCTGCTTATTGCTGTTAGTGCGTAGGCAGGCCCACTGCATGTGCTATAGATCCGGTTTTTGTTATCGTATAGGCAATCGGTTGACCATTATATAGATTAATGGCTACAATAGCTAGTTATATAACTATACATATACATACACGGAGTACACCGCGCGCTAGCCACAGGCAGTCGTATTATTGTTCGCTCCGCTATTTTATTTATAAACGGTGGGAAAAGACTATCTACGGATTGTGTGTTATATGTGTTTTTATAGCCCCAAAATCTGGCTAAAGTGGTGTGAAATTTGTTATGAAATATTCTTGCGGATTGAAGAACTATCAGCAAAAAAACCGAGAAACTTGGAATCTGTATCTACCCGCGCCCGCTCACACTGAGTGTGAGTAAGGTACCCTCATACCGAACTACAAGCAGCCCTACTACGAACAGTTTTGTCAACATCGCAGGCTTACTACGAACGGATTTTACTGTCCTCACAATCACTTTTTAAACATGTCAACAACTTGCAACGCGTGTGGGAAAAACATATTAACACTCGACTATATGGAGTGTAGCAAATGCAACGAGTTGTTTGATCTGCCCTGCTTAAATATCAAAGCAGATGTTTTTAAGACATACACCCTGGAGTATAAAAATGGATGGGTGTGTCCAGTATGCAACTGTGCAAAACCCAAGGGCGACAATACATTGACCCCTGTTCGAGCATCCACTGGAGCGCTTAATATAACCTATACCTCGGAGGACAATGTTACTTTGACCCGTGGAAATCGCTCTAAATCTGCCGACAACTGTGCTAAAAATACAAGCGACGTCTCCACGCTTATAGGTGAAATACGTCTGCTAAGACAGGAGGTACTCGAGTTAAAATCTCAAAACAACGAACTCGGCCTTTTGCGTCATGACATGTTGGAACTTAAAGAACAGATAAATAAGATATCTACTACACTGGGTGACAAATTTCAGGAAATCGATGAAAAGTTCGTGGCCCGCGATAATGAGATTATTTTACTCAAAGGCTCTATAGCTCAGTTACAGCACAAACTCAACGTTCAGGAACAAACTACCCTCCGAAATGACTTAGAGATATCAGGAATTCCTGAACACGAAAATGAAAACTTAATGCTAATAACTACTCTGCTTAGTAAGAAAATTGGAGTAGAGCTATCTGAAACTGACGTAGATGGAGTGTCCCGGGTGGGCAGACGCAAACAACCAGGCACTATCAGCAGCGAACAACATCAGTCGCGTCCGATTGTTGTGAAACTAGTGAGGAAGGCCAAACGCACAGAGCTGATGATGGCTGCTAAAGTGAGGCGGAACCTTACGTCGGAGAGCATCGTTGAAGGTTCTGCACAAAGGGTCTACCTAAACGAACGCCTTACTAAGGAAAACAGAAAACTTTTTCGTGAATCCAGGATTCGTTCTCAACAATTTGGGTTTAGATACTGCTGGATACGAAACGGATCGATCTATATCCGCAAAGCCGACAAAAAACCAGCCATTCTTATTACATCGGAACAAGATCTGGACGACCACATCGGCAGCGAGTCACAACCAACAACCAACATCTCAACGAAACTATAGAACCCACCCACGTGCCATAAAGAGCTGGACTTCAACCATGATCACAATCACGGTTCTATTCCTATTTTTCTATATCGTTATATTTCCTCCAATACTTTTCCCACATAATTTCACACATTCCTCTATTATATCATTATCTAATTATTGTTCTACTATATATACATTACACACTTATATCTACGAATACTGTACAACCAAAAACTTATTGTCAAATATAAAAAATGAAATCGATCAAAACAAACATATATATATCCAGCTTACCAATATAGTCACAAATTACTCTCAATCTCAAACAAAACTAATTAAGACAACAGCTCCGCTACCAGTAAAGACTCTAAACATATCCACCCGCAGCGGTAATCTCTTATTGATAATGCAGACAGTCAGCTTACACACAACATTTAACAACTTTTTCCATGGCTTTACACCACGCTCAGACTGAAGTGGATGATCTCTTCAATGTCAAATGCCACAAAGTAGAATCACTTGAAAACTGCGGAACTATTCTGAAACACTACAATTTGAAACTGGTCACGCTGAATATCAGGAGCCTAAACAAAAACTGTGACAACCTACTAACTGCCCTAAAAAGAATAAATGAAATATTTGACATAATTATTCTCACAGAATGTCGTATTAATGAAACTTCTGCAATTAATCAATTAGATGGTTACAACAGCTTCTTTACCAACAAACAGATGAATCAGAATGGAGGCGTTGTCATTTACGTGAAGGATACTTTATCAGCCTCGACATACGAACCCGACCTTGACGATGCGGACTGTCTGGTGGTCAGGGTTTCCGATGGACCCACAGTCATTGGGGTATACCGCTCACCCTCTATTTATTGCACCGATAGGTTTCTTAGCTCTCTCGATGACATCTTGCGAGGAGTATCTAGAGATAAATTCGTTATCCTAGGCGGTGACATAAATATTAATATTATACAAGATTCATTAGATAATCGGAAACAAAAGTACCTTTGCTTGACTACTGAGCATGGTCTGATCCCTGCCGTCAGTGAGCCAACACGAATGTTATCGTGTCTTGACCATTTCTTTGTGAAGACGACATTTCAAATGGAGTCGGTTGTGTGTAGTACTGACATTTCTGATCATGACTTAGTCATGCTAGGAGTTAAAATCAGGAGTGGGAAACGTCAAAGGAAAAATAGAACAAAAATAAAGATATATTATGAAGCAATTGTCGGTGAAAATCAAACACGTCTGAGGAGAAACTAGCGGAAATGGTGAATCTAAATAGCACATGCGCGCATTCCTTCTTCCTATATCCAACAGACTCTACGGAGGTTTCTCAGTTGATCCGTAGTCTGAAAACTGATTGTGCCACAGGCCCGGACAATATAGACAATAAATTGGTTAAACAGCTTTGTGATGTAATTAAAGACCCTCTGACGCACATCTTCAACCTGAGTTTGGCGACGGGTTCCTTTCCTGAGTCTTGGAAGATGTCCACTATCGTGCCGATTCACAAGGGAGGAGAGAAGAGCGACCCTGGAAACTATAGACCGATTTCATTGTTATGCACGTTCAAAATAGTCAACCATCGACTGGTCAAATTTCTTGAAAGTAACAGACTACTATCCGACAGACAGTTTGGATTCAGACACAATAAGTCAACTGAGGATGCTACCTCTATGCTTACAAGTAGAGTCTCTGATCATCTGGACAGGGGTCTAAAATGCGTGGGCGTGTTCCTGGACTTGGCCAAGGCCTTTGATACAGTCTCTGTGCCAATACTGCTGAGGAAACTCCAAAACAAAGGTGTCAGAGGCGTACCGTTGCAATGGTTCAAAAGTTACTTGATCGGCCGGAGCCAATGTCTGAGATTAAGCCCCGACCTCAGCTCACCTGAACCTGTCAAATATGGAGTGCCCCAGGGAAGCATACTGGGACCAACTCTTTTTACTATATATATAGACGACATGCTAGATCTCTCCCTGGACAAAGCGGACATATACTGTTACGCAGATGATACCGCACTTCTATTTTATGACAAAACTTGGGAGGGTGTCTTTGATAGAGCTGAACATGGGCTGTCAAAGGTGTCAAAATGGCTTCAGGTAAACATCCTTACACTAAATACCAATAAGACGAAGTATGTAGCATTCCACATTTCAAAGACTTCCGCTGCAAAAACTTCACCCGACCTGAAAATACACAGCTGCAACAGAATTGAAAGAGTTAGTCAAACTTGCCAGTGTCCAACCATCGGCCGAACTGAGACCATTAAATATCTTGGTCTAACATTGGACGAAAAGCTAACTTTTAGAAATCATATAACAGCCTTGGCTGGTCGCGTTCGCAAAATTGCTCATATAATAAAAATTCTACGGCAATGTGCAGATCTAACTCTTTTAAAATCAGTGTACCTCGCTCTGGGACAATCCTTATTGACATACTGCATATCAGTATGGGGCGGCGCAGCAAAATCAATCCTTATTGAGGTGGAAAGAGCTCAACGATCAGTGCTGAAGGTTATGTTAGGAAAGCCTCGCAAATTTCCCACCAGCGAAGTTTACAAGGAAGTCAGACTACTCTCTGTACGACAATTATATATATTAAAGGCTACATTATCCAGTCACCAGCGCTTCATTAAATCCCCGCACTACTCCCAAACTATTACAAAAAGATTAATCTGTGTACCCCAAGAAACTGTAAAAACCAAATTTGCTAGAAGATTTAAATTATTTTGTTTCTCCTTTATTTACAACAAATTGCTATCTACTCTTGGAAATGCTTTAGCCTGTGCATCCATTCATAAGGCGAAACAACTAACTAAGCAACACCTCCTTACTCTAAATTATGACGAAACTGAGACAGTCCTCCTGTGTCAGTCATAGGAAGACCTAAATTTCCATAATGTTGTTTCTGTATTTCTATGTATTTATGTATATGTATATGTATATATATATATATATATATATATATATTATGTATTGTATGTATTTATCATCAGAACTTCCCTTCCACCTATTCTATTATATTCTTATATATCCTAGTGTGCGCAATTTTTATATAGTCAATCAGATTGTTGATCGGTCCCACAGGACAGGCTTGGCCTAGTGTGGGAACCAGCGGTGTGTAGTCCATGAACGAAGACAACTATCACAGATAGAACAGTCACCTCTACTATTTATTTATTTATAAAGCCTACCTACAAAATTACATTAGGACTACATATTATAAAAAGGACTACTATTATATAAACTAAATGAAATTTTAATTATAGGATAGGACGGCTTGCTCCAGATGATAAAGGGATAGATACTAACACTTCTAATAAAAATTTCAAAAACCAAATAGATTTAAGGAAAAAAATTAAAAAAAAAGGGCAGAACTAAGACACTAGTTAGTTAGTATCCAAATGTTTCCTGTATTTTGACTTGTTGTAGGACTATGACGACTTGACTTGACTTGTTTTATCCGGTTATATAAATAAATAAAAAATCTCAAAAGGTTGTTCTATTTAGTATTCTATATTATAATAATAAAAATAAATGTCATTAACCAAATTATTTTACTTTATTTATTTATTTACTATGTAAATAATATGTATGTATATATTGTTATTTATGTAATGTATGTATTGTGTATATTTAGTTATAATTTTTCTTTTCATTGCACCAAATATCACCGCTCACATCGACAAAGGTTAGCTGGTACATTATGCCGACGGCATTAAGCTCGCCTATGTAAAAAAAATATTACTATTTTTTTGCAATAAAGAATTTATTTATTTATTTGTTACAATAAACACACATGTCTCACGTGTCCATATTATAATACTATTTAGTTATTGTACGAAATATTGTATTTTTCTAAATCTACCCTACGATTGTAAGACAGCTAGTAATACAGTTATAAGTTCCCAAACAAGAATTAGTGGATTTCATCTCTATTCCTCTCCTTGTCTTGTGGTATAAAAATCGTCCTGTAGACAGAGAACGCAAATGTATATCAAACGTGCGTTCGTTTTCATTAGAACGCTGCGTGTTACGTACTATCGCATGAGAACACGAACCTTCATTCACCCTGTCTGCGATTCTACAAGTGTGTTTTTCTCTATTGAGATATAAACAAAACATTATATTTGTGATTACGGTTATATTGAACTCTATTGTTTTAAGACATAAACAATAATAATAAATAAACAAAAGATGAACTTAACATATTAAACTTTAGGAATTTTTAGTTAGTTAGTTAATCTTTGGGAGATGTGATACTGTAAATAGTACAGAGATGCAAAATAAATAAAAGAATAAAACAAATAAAAAATAATACACAAATAATTTATATTATTAATAAATACTTACAGTAGTAAAATAAATACAAATATAATAATACGAGTATAAACAATAGAATGAGATATTATTAATAAAAATAAAATATTTATAAAATTATACTGAATAAAATAGTGAACTTATTTATAATATACTCATCAAAACAAAATAGAATCCATCCTGTTTTTTTACTGTATCTAAATAAAATAAGTATATTTTTTTTTAAATTTTTTGTTTTCTGGGAAGTTTGACATAGGTATTTAGACATTGATTTTTTTTTATTTGAGATTAAATCGTCTTTTTTTAAATGATATTTAATTCAAGAAAAATTGAAAAATTCCTTTATCGCTATTTTGGTACCAGATTTCGATAAATGCACTGAATTTAAAATCGAACAAGGTTACCTCTTCTACGTATAAATTTCTGAAGTCTGCCTGAAAAAAATATATAACTTCTATTACGAAGATCCTAATTCGATATACTGTAATATTACTTTGAAGTTGAGGTATTTATTTTGTGTATTAGTGTAGTAAGCCCATATCACTAAGGCAGCGGTTCTCAAACTTTTTTGGCGAAGGAAAAAGCCTTAATATATTTATAAACAACTGATTTATATGTAAATGAAATTAGTTAAAATTATTTTGCTTATAATTCCCGCTACAACATTCAGTAATTTGTCTCGACGCGTTTCGCCACTTCACGTGGCATCATCAGCATTATTATCATGTTGTAGCGGGAATTGTAAGCAAAATAATTTTAACTAATTTCCTTTAATATGGATTTCCGCAAAGTAACGCCTGAAACAACTAATTATATGAATTATATGTATTTATGAATAATCATATTGCAATGTAATATTACGTAATATTTAGTTGGAATATTTAGATGTAACCTTGTAATCTCCCTTTGGTAGGTATTTTTTGCAGTATTTTAGCCCTAGAGTTCCGCGGAATACCACTTTGAGAATGGCTGCACTAAGGTATCTTATTTAGTTCTGAACTATACCTATATGCATAGTGTAAAGGAATATATTATTAAACGGGGAAGATATCTCTGTAAATTATCTGTTACATTAAATATTGTATAGCTTAATCGAGTTACGATTTATAGAAATAATCAGGCATTGATATATGTATGATTACAAATTGTATCGATGTTACAGTTCAACCTCTTTAACTAAGTTATTTATTTAAAAAAAATATTATATTAATTCAAAATTTTTTTAACTTTTAAGTTATTTTAGCTTATTACAACCTCATTTTAATTAATTTAATCTGATTCTTCGATAGCTTTGCTGTAGTCAAGGTCGTTGCGAGACGTACAATAGAGCAATGAGTATAGTTTTTTTTGAAAATATACGTCATATAAAGTTTTTTTTATATTAGTCTAATACATACATACACATATATACACTTACACTTTATTTTCTTTTTTATTTTGGTACCTAATACATATCATATCCACTTTTTTGTTTGCAGTATTTTAATAGAACATTATTAATTACATATTGTACCGGAGTTAAATAAGTTGAACTGTATAATAAAAGCGGTACACATAAAGTATCACCTTTGAATAAATCAACAAAAACGACGGGTGGCTATGACTTACGCCCTGTACATTGTCTTGTATCAAATATAGAGTGGCATGGAGTAGTCTTTTTTTTCAATAAAAATACTTGGAATAAAATGAACGTTCAATTGGGTTTTAATTATTTTCGTGGATTATATTTTTAAATAGCTTATAAAGATAATTCTGCCAATATTAATGACACTTAAAAAATATAATATCTTATTATATACCTACTTGTCGAATGTAATTTTATCGAATTTTCAATTGTTTTTAAAGGGAAAAATAGAGTCGCAATACAAAGATTAAATATAAAAAAATTTAAAAAAATATACTTCCTTAAAATAATTAAATAACAAAAGAAGTTTGCTCAATACAATTCCCTGTTCGAACACAATCTAATGCATAACAATATCTGGATCTTGTAAATTAACAAAAACAAATACAAACGATCAAATATTACAATTCAAATAATTTGAGTATTTTTCAATAATTATTCTAATTTATTACGACACACTTTGTTTCTTTTTTACCGACAGCCTATCGGAATAATTTGACAGTATAAAAACATATTATAGTATTAATTCTAATTTTTTAAATGTATTTATTAGAACATTATTATATGCATTATAATAAAAACTAGAAATCAATATATATAGTCTCCTAGTAGTTTTTCTATACTAATGTAATAAAGAGGAAACATTTGATTGTTTGTATGTATTGAATAGGCTCAGAAACTACTGGACCGATTTGAAAAATTCTTTTACCATTAGAATCGTACATTATCCCTGATGAACATAGGCTATAGTATATTTTCAAAAACGTTAAGGATCCGTATGAAAACTTCAATAATGTGACCCAAAGTGTGAAACAAAAATAATTATATTGCGTACGCTGCGGAAATTATTGACAATAGAGCAAAGTGATGTACCTACTACAGTTTTATAGAGGACATCAATATCTACAAAAAAGTCTGCGATACCATATGTCTAACTATTACAGTTATGTCACAATAACTACTTTTTTATGTTAAAATTTAAACTTCATAGTGCTTTATATCTTTATTACTAAGCGAACGAAGTCGCTGGCCACAGCTAGTATTCAATAAAGATGAAATGTTAAAGATTATATTGTATAAACCTAGGTTAGTAACATAAGTTAGGAATCAAATTGGCGACATGCTGGACTCTGTTAAGTCAAGTTTCCGTCAAATCATACATGGTTACCCTGTTACTTATTGTTGTTGTAAAGCAAAATGCGTTATTCGAAAAATATTTTTTAATAGCGTAGGGTAGGTGTATATTCCATTCCAACTCGGTTGTATTATTCTCTTCGCTTGCATTTAAGTCATTAAATAAGTATCAGAGATTATTTCAATATCAAATGTATCAAAATGATTCCAAACAGCTGAAACTATAGTCAATTGGAAATTATAATAAAAAATAATTTATTTTTTTAATAATAAAAAGTATCCTATGTTACTTCAAGCACCTCCAAAAATATGTGTACAAAGTTTCATGATGATCGGTTAAGTAATGTTGCGTGAAAACGTAACAAACAAACTCACATTCACTTTTATATTAGTAAGGGACGTAACGTCTCGATAGCTATAAAGCATTCGAAGTGTCAGTATAAAATAATTAAAAGTAAACTCAATAATAAATTAATTATATTAAACCTAATCTAACACGAAATATGTATGAGCAAACCTAATAATTATTTATACCTAATAATTAATAATTATACCTAAATATAACCTAATAATAATTTTATACAAATCCTGTTAAGTTAAAAGATTTTTTTCATATCCGTATAGACTTAAAATTCTACTATCCTAATTTCTGGTCATTCTGTTTAATAATCTATAAATAATCGCAGAAAAAAAAACAGTACGTATTTGTTTCGAAGTTGAGTGTCATACTATTTGCTTTCCATATATACTAATCTATAGTATAGTAGATCCTCATAAATTGGAATATGTAGTGAATTTACGTCACAACATTTTTATATAAAAAAAAATTAAATTTTTTTTTAAATTAAAAATTTAAAAAGTCCATTTTGCCATGTCTCAATGCATTGAGCTTATGAGCTACCGTCAAGCTCTAAGTGGCCGTTAAAGTTGAGTTAAGTGAGTCGTGACACAGTGTACTGTGATCACGACACCATCTTAAGTCGGTACCTTGCTCGTATATGCTAATTTCATGGGGGAAAAGGCTACTTTTTTGTTCAGAGCTTTTTTTTGTCATGTTTAGTGCTTTTATTAGCAAAGAGTATAAGAGTTTTAAAAATTAATAAAGTTTAAGGTTTAAGAGTTTATTTATATAAAATTCACTTAATTAATTCTTTTATAAACACAAATACATTGTATATAGAAATTGTAAAAGAACAATATTATTACAAAACTTTCAGACATATATTATGTTTTTTTAAATTTCAAGTGACAAATCATTGTGCGTCAGAGTTCCTTCCATCATAACAAATTTCCTTCAAAGATTCTAATTTGAGTATTATTTCGTATTTTTCTGTCTTTTATTTTGTAATTTAATATTGGTTTAAAATATATTTATGTTGCGACAGTCTTGTATAAATATTATTATCTAAGTTTCGTATTGGACTCTATTTAGATACAGTCTTACAGATGTAAAAAAAATACAATTTCTTTTAATAAACTTAATTTATAATTTCTTCTTTTTAAATTTAATATCTATATTTTTTTTTATAAATTATTAAAGAAAATGTTTAAGTAATTATTTCAATTAAAATTAAAATTTAAGTTATTGTATTTTATTATAGTTTTTGTACAAAAATTTAGTTAAACAACAACGTGGTAATATCAAATAACTTTATGAAACTTAAGTTATGTTAACGAGCATTGACTTCGCGTGACACGCTGCTTGTTAGCCACTGACCTCGAGTTAGGCACTTAAAATATAATATAATTAAATTAAAAAATATATTCCCTAACTTTAATAGTAAAATTATTCATCCTGAAAGTTCTTTTTTGGGCTATAACAAAATATAAGTTAGTAGACATATGTATTCTTAATATTAACCAGCTTGGACTTAACCCGGGCTTATCTAGGTGATATAAAAGGTTTTTTTTTTACTTTAATATATACAGCGTGTTCCATTTAAAACAGAAACGCTTTAACAGTTCTTTCTTTTCTACACAATGCATAAAATTATTCGCAATCATTATAAGTGAATCGTGTAATATTAACGTACCACGTGACCAATATTTTTATAAATAATGTAATGGCATGTCGTCGATGTTAATAGTGTATATATTTTTATAAATAAAACTGTCAATTTGAATTTGGAATGAAACAAAAGAGGAACACGAGGGACGTGCGAATGAGGACTTGGATGTTGGTTGCGAATGGGAACGGATGTGTGTGCTTAGATTATAAGAGATTGGTAATATAGTGTAAATATAATTTTCAAGAGTTTTCATTTGATACAGTCCACTTATTCTATTGGCCACAGGCATGTTATAAGACTATTCTTTGTCGATATTAAACGTTCGTTATAGCGACTTAGAGGAAAGGCTTTCTTATACTCAAATAAAAATGATTTTTGTATTGTTCCAGTATTAAGCCGCCAGCAAAAGATGGTGTTACAAAGAGTAATCCGAGCAAGCGTCATCGGGAGAGGCTCAATGCTGAGCTCGACACCCTGGCTTCATTGCTGCCCTTCGAGCAGAACATCCTTAGTAAGCTCGACCGCCTCTCCATTCTCAGGCTGTCTGTCAGCTACCTTAGAACTAAGAGCTACTTTCAAGGTAAGTGGACTTCTTTTTTCTAAATGTTATTAAAGATATTCGACTTGCCATCGTGTTATTAATCAAAACAATTAATAAATTGAACAAAATCTTTTCAATTAATTAATGTTTAATTGTAATCTTTATTTGTAATTAATAAAGTTTATACGAAAATATCCCTTAGATAATTTCCTAGAATAAAATCAAAAGTATCTTTATCAAAAAACAAATGCATAAAAATGCTTTGGAACTAGAAACTTTTAAGTATGTTAGCTTCGTTTATTTGTCTTGAAACTTATATAAAATTTATAATTAATAATACAATAGTCTTTTGTTTCTTTATTTTCTATCATATTTTACTGTTTAAATTTAATTTTAGAACTGGCAGACGGTATAAAAATATATATACGGGTAATAAATGTGTTCATTTGTTTTTGTCTTCGTGATTAAACGACACACGTAAGTTAGTTGTTTAGTTCTTAAAAATGAAGCCAATTGATAAATTTTGTTGATTTATTGAAAAGATGTTTATTGTAAACATTCCCTGAGCGTATTTACAACGTGCGATGTGTAATAAAATTGTTTAACCAACATTAAATGCAGTTTTACCATTTGTTAGTAACTGAATCAAGTTTTATGGTTGCACCCGATCTTGTGGTATCGAATTATTCTCACTCGATTTACGAATTAACGAATACTTTTGCCATGCAACGATTTTTTTTAAATTGTTTGTTTTACGTTCGTTTTAAAATACATAACTTACCATTTAGATATCTTTGAGCCTTATTAACATAGTCGTTTTTGGCTGAAATGGCTTCAAAATATACAGTAATGCCCCGCTTTACGCGAGGGATACGTTCCGGAAAAAACTGAAATTCCCGCGACCATAGAGAAGTTGATGACTACATTATGTTTATACGCACTCTTTCGCGTAATGCGGGGCAATTGAGCGCGAAATTTGAATTTCGCATTATAGTGAAACCGCGCATAACGGCGTCGCGTAAAGCGGGGTATTACTGTAATACACCTTCTCATGAAAAAGTACATTTTCTCATGGTTTCTGAGATACTCAATACGACAATGAATAATCTACGAACTACGCACAATAACAATTTTAAATCCCACCATGTTAATACGACCTGGTGATATGAAACTCAAAAATTGGTGAAAATTTAAATCATAAACAATTTCTTAAAATAAATATTACCTAAAATATAATACAGAGTAACCTCAATATAACGATTTCCTCGATTTTACGAATTTTTCGAAATCCCCTAGAACTGCCCGTAAGAGCTAATGCAAAATATACATTTACATCACGAATACATTTCTTAAAAACCTTTTTATAACGAATTTTCAATCTTTGCAAAATATCAAAAGGAAGTATTATTTACCTCTATTTAACGAAATCGTTCGGAATAACAGGGAAAACAGATTAGTACCTACGTAAAGCTGAGACTAATAAATTTCTTTAAACCTTGTTAAAACGAATCGTAGACCAGCCTAACCTCTGTATAACGAACCTCATTGTAACAAATTACTTGATATAACGAATTATTTTCTGATTCCCTTTAGTATCGTTACATCAAGGTTGCACTGTATTACCGAAATAATGTAAAAATAGTTATTTGTTTCGGATCCTTGTGTTATAATATTTTTCTGTTCTTGCCCTGTAGTAACAGTTGCCTTCGCTCATGGACCACATTCTAGCTTAACATCGAGTGGAGTGTAGTCGTATTTATTTATTTAATACTTAATAATAGAGAAAGAAAAGATAAGAGTGAGTAAGGAGATGGCGGCCTTATCGCTAAGAAGCGATCTCTTCCAGACAACCCACTTTGAAAATGTAGAGAAATGCAGAAGACAAATAGCGGGACTTATAAATAGAAGAACTACACACAATACATACCATGTTACATACATACATACATAAGATAATAATACTATAATACATAAATACTAGGAAGAGAGATAATATTCTTTTAAAGATTTCTTAAAGATGGGAATATTTGCAGGCTACTATTAAAAAAAAACAATAAACAGCCAAGTAATGCGCATATAAATACAATTAGGTTTATTTTGGACGAATTTTTTATATGTGGTTTGGCCTTAATTCATGTTTATTGTAAAAAAACAATACCGACTAATTCCAGGATTCTTTTCACATATCACGAAAGTTTACCAATAAAGAACGCATCGATGACCCCCCACTGCTTTTTATATTCGATCTCTTTCACGTATAAAATTATCAAGATCGTTAATAACTCAGTAAGTGATATATATGTTAGTAGCGGACATATGCAAAGTTATTCTCGCGTCATTTTATTTTTTGAACACGATTTACGCATCCAATTATTGTATTCTTGTTTGTTCTGTAAATTGAGGCTTTATTTATTAGTTTATGATTTTTTTATTATTACTTCAGTGGCACGCTTCATATTAGACAAATATGACCACAGAGTAACATTTGTAGATAAACGTAGCCTTAATTATGTATGCCATAGGTGTTTCCCCTGTCTTGATATAACTAGCACAGGACTAGTTTGAAGATAGGACGTTGTATATATATATGAATAATATTAAAAATCACTAAACATAATATTATGGTATATACCAAACTTAAGCAATAATATTTACTTCGTGTATAATGGTATAAAATATGCCTTGTAAGTCAGTTATATACCTACTCTCAATACTCGATATTTAGGCCAAACTGAATAGACCAGAATATTTATAGACCAATATTCTCAATAAACATAATCCAAACTTCCCCCTCTCCGGTATATAACATTAGCATAGTAAGGTTTATCCTAATTGTACTGGACTATTTCGTCATATGTCAATTTGGTCATTGGCTGATTGACTGATACTACTTTTGTAAATATTACACTATTATTAGTGGCAGAGGAGTGTAGTAATATAATTGGTTTATAATCGTCACATGAAACAAAATCGAATTCTTATTTTAAAAAATATAAATATTGCGTGTCATTTGTTTTTGTTTAAATTTAATTTAAAGAGGATAACATTGTACTTAGTGACAAAATGTTCAGGTAAATCAAGTTGAACCCAATAGAGGGACTTACCGATCAATACCTAGCGGAAACTGTACAGCCTTAGCGCAAAAGCCTGGCACCGACTACCACTTCTAATAATACGTAAACTTCATCTCTAACACTAGGATTATAAGTTTTAAAATCACAGGACAAATTTCTATATTTTGTATAATAACGTTTGTTGTTTCTTTATTTGTAATATCAGTGTCAGATATACATTGCAAGGAATAACGTTTAACAAATATGGTTCTTATTATTAGCGCAGTTATGGTTGATATTGTGTATTATAAAATGAAAGTTTGAATAGCAATTTGTGTGGGATTCCTCGGTGGCAGGCACGGTCCTAGATTGTTTACCCTGGCCAGAAGGAAATGCGTAGGGGTAATGCGTTCTTTCGTTTACGAATTTAATAGGGTAAGGGGGTTGCTTCTTGACAGGTGAATGGCGGATTCCAAATCGCTGTTTTTGTTCCGAGGGCTGGATATGTTACTTGAAATCGATGGTAATTTGTTTTTGTTGAAAATACAATTGACAGTGTAATTTTCTTTTCGGCTGTCACAAGTTTATTTGTAATAACATTCGACTCAAATTTCTTTTAGGTTTATGCTTTTATTTGTATGGCTTTTTGAAATTTCTTTTTTGATGACTGTTTCGTTTTCTTTTCATATTTTTTACTATTATATTGAATTAAAATATTATAATAAATATTTAAGTAGTTTTAACAATCTTTATAAGGAATCAAAAAAGCAGTAATTATAAATATAAAGTGACCTTTTTTGCCCTTCTTAGCGCCATATTAAAAGTTAATTTCGACCTTAATACGTGAGTAGGCGAAACTACCTTATAATTGATCTTGATAAACGCCGAGCTTAGAGCTGGGAGCTTTAAGCTTTTCGTGTTTCTAACGAAACCAACTTTTTTAACGTTGTTTATTTTAACAGGCATTTTTTTGTTCAATTTATTAGTTACTTGAATTCGTATTATATATTTTATTAAATATAAATATAATTTTTCAAAAAAAATTATATCGGCTTTATGCTTTTGTTGTCCATTCTTGTTTTAAGATACCTACCTATATTTATGTAGGTACCTGAATAAAGCTAAACTTAGGAAAGCCAGGAATATTGTACCTAAATGCTATATATAAATTAGGAAAATTTAAGGCTCTCAGGCTGGCCTTTAAAGGTGTTGTACCTAAATTTATTAACGGTTATTGTAAAAGAAAAACCACAATATGTTTCCCTTCCCTAAACGATTTCAGTAAACTTATGATGGATCGCCAACGCCCTTATCAGAGATTATTGTTTTCGAGAAATAGTTAGCGTTACCTTGGTCGAGTCTAATTTGTCATAAATTTGACGTTTTATTAGAAATTGATTCAAAATTTCATTATTTCAGTTTTCCTTACTTATTAGTAGTAAAATTCATGAAGTCAGGCTCAGTGGCAATCGATATAATCTATTATTAGATTATGAAACCCCCCTAAGCTTTAAACAATTTTTAAAAATAAATTATTACTATTTATATACTTTTAAAAATTAATATAAAATAAAATATTAATATTTAACGACATTTAACAAGTATATCTGTAGTATGGAACTGATCCAATTGCGAAATGTAATATTTTCAGTTATTTATTTCTTTTGTATAAACCAATTTAACCACTTTTTACAGAAGTAAAATTGGGTATACTCATAGAAGAATATATTTTAAGCTTTCCTCTTGACACATAACTTTCTTACAGAATATTAAATATTCTAAGCCCTAATCGTAGCAGTAGTTCCTACAATTTTTATTAAAGAATTATTATTCCTTCTCTAATAGAATAAAAGAAATAAAAAAATTTATTCTCGTTTTTAATGCATGCTATTGTTACCGGTTTTATGTGAATATTTTAACGATTATAAAGTTCAGTTTTAATTGTGTTTTTTTTTTTGTTTACTACGAATTATATTTGGTCCGTTTAAACATCACATTATTACGCTATGTATTTTAGTAATCATTTCGTAATATCTACGTATAGAAATACACTTCTTAGTCAATATATAATTTACAATGGTTTTGTTTGTAAAGACAAGGTGACCTAGATTGATAAGTCACCGAGTTATTTTATATGTAGGAGATATACATTGTTATTGTTTTTATTAGTTTTTCTTTTGTTTTTTAAACACTGTACTGCATTATTAATACAAATCTTGAGATTCACAAGGTCTAATGTTCAAACTCCAAAAAATATGATGTTACATAAAAAAGTATATACAAGTTTCTCGTTGGTCGTTGGTGGAGGAACATGTCCCCTCAATTTTTGAAATCAAATACACCCTAGATACTATTTATTATAATAATGTATTTTTTATATACGACCAGTTTTTAACATAAACATAAAAATAAAGAATTCTTTTGTATAATAAAGAATGTGGCAAATTGATACAGGGGGCTTACAAAATTACGAGGGTAGTTTGTAAAATTCGCCGGTTCTTTGGTACTTGTCGAAGGGTGAGGGACGGAGGGGGGTTGAAACAACCCTTAATGGCTGCTTCGCGTGACAGAATTTCGGCAGTGACCCGCCTGCCCTATGAAAGTGAAAATAATTGTTAAGAGTAGATTTTACAATCGTATTTATTCTATTTAATATTGTTAATAAAATTAATTTCAAATTCAAATATCTTTAATGAATGTCACAATTATAATTAAGATGTCAGTATAGTTTAGCCTCAATGTGACACCCGGTCAGGGCACAGTAATATAATATAATAATACAATAATAATAATAAACAATTTCAATTAATAAGCTAAATTTCATTTACTGTAACGAATCATTGAGGTATTCGTCAATTTGAATCGTATTTGAATCGTATTTGAATCATGAATTAGTGCATTGGGGAACCAGAGCATTAACATTAATTATTTTTGAAATAACTGCATGTAGGTACTCTTCGCCCTTTATATATATTATATTACGAATACACACTTTTACCAATCGAAAATCGAACCTACAATTTAGTTATAGTAAGACACGTAAACTCATTAATATATATTAAAAATAATAATAATAAAACCTTTTATGTATCGTACAATAAAACACTACATAGACAAAACATTGAAATTAATTTTCATATTACTTGACTTATATTTCATATAAAAATTGTGTTGTAACAGCTCAATATAATTCCAATAGAAATTTAACTCGCAGCGGAAAATTTTATTATAACCAAATTCTGAACAATATTTGGGTAAATATTTTTATATATTTTAGTTGCTTTGTGAACTTGCCTACTATGTGTTGAGCCAATTGCGAACGATAAATAAATTATCGTCAAAATATTTGTAATTAATTCTGTTTGTTACGTGAGTAAGACATTACCACGACAAATGCTGTTTGTGACGAGTTTCTTGAGGTCTTTCCGAAGCCATTATAGAGTCTAGCTATAAGCAAACGCACGCCTTTGCTTGCCTATGTTAATAAATTATTTTCAATTCATTTTATACACATATTAATCTCACTTGAGTCGTTCCTTACTGTCAGTGTTTTGTACGGTCAGCAAAAAAATTATCGATTTACAAATCTAGTAGGCAAGTAGGAATATTCGATATATATATATTTTAACACTAGATTTACGGACGTTTTTTATATACCTACTTCTACTAAAACGCGTCAATTTGACGCATATCGTAGAGATAGGTATACCATATAGACAAGTTCAGTAATTCAACACTTTTAAAGAAAATAGACTTCAATATATATTTTCCTCGATCAATGAATAAAAGTCATACAAAGAGATAAAATAAAAATTTAAACAGTTTTTGGTAATTCCCTGACATAAGTCAAAATGCGTCAAATTGACGCGTCCCGTAAACCTAGTGTTAATATAGCTTGATAAATAGAGATAATGGCTTCCACAATAAATGTATACACTATAGAATAATATTATGTCAAGAGAATATCGAAAGCCTAATACAATCTATATATATAAAACTCGAAGGTGACTGACTTAGTGATCTATCAACGCACAGCCCAAACCACTGGACGGATCGGGCTGAAATTTGGCATGCAGGTAGATGTTATGACGTAGGCATCCGCTAAGAAAGGATTTTGATCAATTCTACCCCCAATGGGATAAAATAGGGGATGAAAATTTGTATAAATCTTATTAGATTTTCGACTGATTGAACTGAAATTAAAAATTGACAGATATGTGGTTAATAACTGGAGTAAAGCCACACAAACTAAACCTAATTAATAATAAAACTTCTTAACGCGAGCGAAGCCGCTGGCAAAAGCTAGTTTAAAAATAAATTGAAAACGTATCTGGTATTAAAAGTACTTCAATGATTCGAATCGATGAATGAAACAAATTAATTGTAATGTTTAAATGATGTATTATATAATTATATTGCTGTGCCTTGATCGGGTGTCACATTGACATTAAATTGTATTGACATCTTAACTATTATAACTGTGACATGCAATAAAGACATTTGAATTTGAATTTGAAAAAGCAGGCAGTTGGTCAAGTTATTTGCTTTGCTCATCATATTTATTAATTTAATATTTATTAATTTATATATATGTATATATATATATTTAGAGAAACTTGTGTGAGATAATAGTGTAGATTAAAATAGTTTAAAAATATAATTATCACAATGCATTGTGGCATTAAAAAGATCAGAAGAAACAAGAAAGATGACACTGACAGACTAAACGTCAAAACCTCAAATCTTCTTAAATAAATATTTTCGGCTTGTAGAATTGACCGCCATATATATATATATATATATTTATTTAGTAATACTTACCTACAAGCTCAAGTCCTCTACTCTACTGGGTCAGACAAAGACTATGAATCGTCATCGGCTACTGTCTTTACATTGTTTGAGTTGATTGTTGATTGATTGTTTTTAGTTAATTAGATAAAGATATTGCGTTTAGTATTTTTTCTTTAAATACTTTTCCATCGCATCTGCCTATACCTACACTTACAAAATAGCGTGATATTGTAATTTTATTTTTTTTATTACAATTATTAAAATTTATATTTCATATAACACGGTGTCATATCAAACTTATTAACATAAAGTCATTATTAAACCCGTAGCTGTCAAGCGGGCAGGCATAAATAACTTTAATACGTTATAAAAAAATGTAACCGACACACACACCCTCTTGAGGTGTGTTAAATTTCTACTGTTTTATAAAACTCACGCCTTTTAAATGTCTTTTGGGGATTGGTAGATAGGGTAGATTGGGGGAATGCCGGTCAGCGGGTAATGCCGGTCACTTCAAGATATCCATCTTCCCGAAACATCTCATTTAAAATATCAATGCTGCCATGTAGTACACTTGCCAGTAAGCTTATATACACGGTGCCGTCATGCTGGCGCACCTGTAGTGAGCATGCCAGCCATTACTGTGTATAGACGCGTTTTCTTGTTATAATTCGGAATTTTCAACTAAGGGTAAGTCATTTAATATTTATGCGAATAAAAAAGCGTTAACCACCAACTATAGCATACATATTAATTTATATAATAACTCGGTTTTGACTTTGAAAGCGTATTTTATTATTTGTATCGACGACTGAAACCAACGTTTAGTAGTTTTGGGGTAATGCCGGTCATTCGAAGCGGGTAATGGCGGTCAGTGATCGGTATTGCCCTATATGAAAATAGAATGAAAAAAATATAAGAAAATGCTAATATAATCTTTATAGCTTATAATGATGCAGAAATAATATCTCATAATTGCCTTCTATGCGCAAATGCCGAGGAAGAGACCTAGAACAAAGGAGTCGTGGAGTAAAGAGGCATTACAATAGAAGCAGTGTGTGATGAACTTTCTATACGAAACGCTTCCAAACTTCCAGTACCTTATAAGAACGGATCAAGAAGAACGCTTATTCTGAGACAAATAATATAAAGCACCGGCACCAAAAGATTGGTTTTAAATAGATTTTAAAATCCTTCGATATGTAATCGCCAACCTGAGACCACCAGCATAAATCGCGTAACAGCATTCAACAAGCCTGTTCTTTAAAAATTTGGAAGATATTATGAAAAAATATCAGTTTTCTGCTTCAAAAATATACTACATATATGTTGCATACTGTTGCAATTTCTTATAATACAAATTTTAATCACTCAAATTACTTTTGTAAACTTTGAACTGTCTCTTTACTTTGTAATACATTAGTACTCAATATTTTATTGTTTAATTTTAATTTAGAAGCAAACTTTATAATAAACCTTAAGAGGCTTTGTATTCGTATTTTATATATAC
>JAPWLS010000116.1:0-14056 GCA_028551675.1 Tineola bisselliella
ATCCATTTACATATTTTAACTGCGATAGTTCATGTTTAACTTAACCCAACACGGGTTCACTTCTCACAAGTAGTTTTAAACAAAAAATATATGCATGTAAAACTTTGACATATATGTACCTATATACAAGTAAAATGCAATAGCTAATAAAAATATATTAATTAATAAAATATTTACAAATTATATATTACTAGCTTTTACCCGCGGCTTCGCTCGCATTTAAGTCATTAAATAAGTATCAGAGATCATTTCAAAAGAATTGAATCAATATGATTCCAAACAGCTGAAACTATAGTAAAAAATAAATTATTTTTTTAATAAAAAGTATCCTATGTTACTTCGAGTACCTCCAAAAATATGTGTACAATGTTTCATGATGATCGGTTAAGTAGTTGTTGCGTGAAAGCGTAACAAACAAACTCACATTCACATTTATAATATTAGTACAGGGATTTTATTATTTGTTTGATGTTGTTTTTTCAGGTAAAGCGAAGAAGTGTGTGACTATTTTTGGATCACACTTCAGTTCGATCTTTATTTTTTCATTTCAGCCATGGTCTGCTGTTTGTACATCATAAATAAATAAATGGTATTCATTATAAACACTTTTCAAACAAATGATCATGGTAGGGAGGTTTCAGGACATATAAAATACCAGACTAAAAACAAATTTTTAGACTGTTTTTTTTTTCAATAAAGTAACATTTGAATTTTTCATTTCAATTGTATCTAAATATATTACTGTAATACGAGGGTGTGTTTAAAGACACATGATGTTGGTTTCGGAGTAAAACAACTCTGTTACAAAGAATAAGGGTGTATTAAGATAACATAAAAGGCTTGCATATAATCTATGTCATTTTATGTTTACCCTTAGGTATACAATAGGATGACAATGCCCCTACGTGACATTAGTATGTAAGTGGACAATGCCAGTATACAGCAGCTAAATCAAATTGATAATTATTAAATTAATAAATTTACTTCATTTATATTTATATTTGTATATGTATTGACGAGTAAAAGCGCTCTATTGGAGCCCATTTACTAAAAATAAATAAAAAAAACACACACACAAGGTGGTTGGTTTTAGACACTGTATTGACAAGTTTTATTCGGGAAGCAGTGATACCCATATTCCTATGGAACAATATCTTTTTTATAAATAAGCAAAAGCTACATTACTCATATAATTAAAAAGCATTGTCAAAATTAATTTAAAAATACAATTTTATAACGGGAACTTCTAGTGAATCAAAGTAGAATCAAATTGAAACTTTTAAGCATGTTTTGTAATCTTTTTGATTACTTTAAACCTTAACTTTTGTTCTAGTTTTAACTTGTTACAAAACAACTTTGCTAACTTTTAAATTGTTAATTTAATTAATTACTTTTTTTAAGTTTATTTTAACTTGAAATTGTTTCTTCATTTTAAGCTTTGAAGTCACTATTAATAACATATTTACATCTTATGATATTATCAACAAAATATTACAATGTAATTAGAGTCACTATCAACAATAAAGTAGAGATTTTTTTTTTTTATCTTATTCTCTTAATGTTCAAGAGTTATTATTATTATTATTATTATTATTTATGAAACTTTATACGCAAACATACATACATTGTCACAAGGGTTTCAGCAACATATAGGTTAATTCACCACGATTACTGTTTTTTTCTTTAAATTAAATAAATATCAAACATAGAAGTGGCATTACAGAGTTTCAAAAGAATAAAAGGCCAACTGAAAATGAAGCGATTCAATAGAAAAAAAAAAGGCTTTTATTTTTTCATAAATAATACATGTTGCCTTTCAGAAGATACAATTTGATAGCAGAAATACTTTCCACGCTTCCCCCTATTTCTGATCGCTTGATATTAGTATAGGAAGTGGGGAGAGGTGACAATAAGACATAGAAATGAACACTGGTCAAGAGACGAGCCTTCGAATAAACAGCCTTTGTAATACTGTTTTGGTATTGAATGTAATATAGCTATACATTGTTTGTAAAATATTTATTACATATAGGCTCTTCTGACTTTTGACTATACGTCAGAATCTACTGAAATTTCAGAAGAAATCACAAGAAACTCGCCAATCATAAGCCTGTACAATACTCATAGATACATTCTTGCTTAAATCTAAATAAAGCTAGTACCTAAAAAACACACTAACATACTCACAATCATTTCAGTCACACTAGGCTGTCATCAAGATAGTCATTTATTTTATAATAAGCGTTTGTTAAATACGCTCCTTAAACAAAAGCATAGGCCAGTGTTTCCCAACGTGGAGCCTAAAAATAAGTTGAGAAACACTGACATAGGCAGAATTACTAATGTAGTCCAAAAAGACTGATAATTTAAACTTCTAGTCTTATTATACGGTGAATTTTGATTATAAAATACGCTAAACAAAAATAAAGCCGCAAAAAAAAAATTTAATTTGAGAAAATCCAGTAACACTTTTTTTAGTAATATTCCTCAACGATTATTAAGTAAAACCTCTGGGACGTTCCAGAAGTCTCTATGAGAAAGTACCATTGGAATTTTCGAGAAAAAAAATCAATTTGTTTCATAAACGAGTTGGAGGTTACATGGCGAAACGCCGGAATGGACTGAACAGCCCCCTTGAGAGTAGGGAAGAAAGGTAGCGCTGCCAGTAGGGGTGTTTTTTACCCATTTACCGCGGTAAATTTGTGTAATTTTACCCCGTAGAGTTGTTATATAATGGTAATAATTTTTATTAGACTTCTACGGAAATCATTTACTTTTTTTTATATTCATACAATAGTCTAACACGTGACCGTAATTTGTCTGATATTAAGCTAAAATGCGGTGCATAATACAATAATTTTAAAAAAACATTGAGTTTTGTATCGTTTCCGCTACTCACCCACAGATGGTGCTACCCTAAATGTAACACACACACACAGTTCGATAAAGTTCAAGATCAATCAAATCAAATTCAAAGAAAGATCAATCGAGTTGAGCCGCTTGTAAGCCCATTAACATTACCCACTGGACTAATATAAGGGCGCGTAATAACTTCTCTAATACATTTATCTCAAATTAAAATACCCGATTTTAATTGCTTACGGTTAAATGTAAGACACGTATTAAGATCATGTCAGCGCTGGCAGCGCTACACGTCCGTAACGTTCAGCACTTTACGCTTTATTCTCTCCTTTTGTACGAGTTACTGCCGAATATTAATAAAAGCTGGAGTTATCTTGTTAGAGGGATGAATTTCTAGGGGATGAACACCAATGGGGTGGAGTCGGAATAAATTTTCAAGGTTTTTTTTTAATCTCATATAATTTATTTATACATCAAAACCTAATATAAATAACAGATGTGAATCAACTATTATTATTATTAATTTATTACTCCATATAAGTTAAATTTCGTGATTAATTAAAAAAAAACAAGTTAAAAGAATTTACGTATAACACTTAGGTATATAAAAATTGTTATAAATATCTTGTCTGGAAAATTATCCGGGTGGATGCGTCTGGGATTACCTGTATCCAAAGAAGAAGTAATCTCTGGTACATCTGAGGTCATTTAAAAAGAAGAAGAAGAAGATTTTTAAATATTAATTAGATTGACATCACAAGGAGGGATGGAAGGAAATCGCTGGATGCAAGCCGCTATGAATAGATCAGACTAGAGTTCAATGAGGGAAGCCTACATCCAGCAGTGAACGTCCTATGGCTGATCTAAATGATGATGAAGAGAATGTGATTGGTGATTTTTTTTTAAACGAGAGCAGTCATTTGACCAAAAAGAATTACAATGTTCATATACACGTCTCTATTTAAACAATTTAGTTTACAAAAAAATATTAATTTATCTATTTATTTAGACATACACAAACAAACAGTTAACAAACCAACACATGAAAGTAACAACTACACTAGACTAGAGAAATACAGCTATGTTTGTTAACCTAATAGTTGTGATAAACATCTGAAGAAAACTATATACATTATGATTAAATACGAATGCGAATCTGCTGCTCGAACATAGAGTGTTATTAGAAAAGCCAAGTACAAAATAGTTAAATAATAAAAAATACTTACATATTTTAAGTGTGTTGAGATAGTTCTAGCTAGATCTATATGCCACGTAGTTTTTGTTCTTTAATAAAAGAAAATCCCTAACGTTTTATCTGTTAATTTCATTTCCAAGAAACAGCCGCGAAACACACAAAAGGAGAAAAGCCCTTCCTCAATCTGCTAATAAATATGATTGTTTTCTTGTGTTACTGTAGGGGTAACTATATGTATTGTCCTAAACAAACATAGTACTGCCTATGTCTTGTTGACCTATTTGCTGCTGTGACCACACTTTTAAATACAATGCAATCTTGATATAACGATAATAATAATAAAAATTCTTACTGCACTACAAAAATATTTTCGAAATCAATTAGAAATGTATTGGCAGGCTGTTGCTGATGGAAGAAGATAGAAGAACTGCGAACAAATCAACATTTATAGAATGATCAATCCTATGTATAGAAACCCAGAAGAATATATCTGTCGTGTGAAATATTTTTTCTTTACAAAATTTCTCTTATACTGGCCGAATCACCAGTGATAGCCGCTTTCGTTTAGACCGAACAACAAAATGCATCAAGTATTGGGTATAGAGTAAATTAAAATACAGTCTATAACATCGCTTTAAATGAAAATGTTTAAAATAATATGCGACAACGCGATTAACGAATGAATAAATGAATGAAAGAAATAAAATGAAATTAAATGAATGAATGAAATGAATGAAAGAAATAAAATGAAATTAAATGAATTAATGAATGAAATGAATGCATGTAATTTTCTAAATGACCAAATGAACGGATTGAATGAATGAAATGAATGAAAGAAATTAAATGAAATTAAATGAACGAATGAATGAAATGAATGCATGTAATTTTCGAAATGAACTGAATGAATGACTGAAATTTACGAAATGACTGAATGTATGAAACGAATGAATGAATGAATGAAAAAAGTTTATTCACAAGCTTCAAATTTTCGTCAAACTTAACTGAACGTCAATGAACTATTAGATAATTCAGTTATACAAAGAACCATGAAACTTTATGGTCACCCTAAACCTATACATTTGTTTTTTACTATTTATTTGTGCGAACAGATTTAGTGGTTCCGATCTATTATTTAGTTTGCGAATCAAAATCGAATATTATTTATTTACAACATGCGTTTTATTGTTTTATTTTATTCTAAATGTGTCATAAAATATTTTATGGTGTTTTTTTTTTAAATAAAGGCTCGTAGAAGCAATTGTCGGTTCGCATTCACCAAGAAGATGGACTGGTGACATGCTGGATACTTTAGTGATCAATAGGAGAAGTCCAGCAGTGGATGTATCAAGTTAAAATGATTCCAAATTATGCTGGAAGTATTACGTAGAAAGTATATCGTCGGACCCTATAATTCTGTAGTCGGGACTAACTTATGTTGTTTTGTTAAAATATAATTCTGCAGCTGGTTTCCGAGATACTCAATACAACACCGAAAAATTTACACAAACTATGCACAATAACAACTTTAAATCGCCTTGTTGTAAAATCGTTTTTTTAGATAGAGTGTATAATATGTAGATCGAATGAATAACATCTTGCGAGTTTACTTTAGTCGAGCTCGTCTCTCCATCACCATGTGGGTCTGCTGGAATCAGCTAGTTAGTGGTAACTGGTAGACCTTATCATCTTTAACCCGGAACACACAACAGAAGCAGAATTGTATCTGCTATAAAGAAGAATAAGTAATTAATCTTCATTTTAATATTGTAAAAGATCTCACAAAAGCATTCACTAGTAACCATCACCGACGAACCTCGGGGATTGAGCCTTTTTTTTTAATGAAAACAAAATTCAGGATACAAACGAAAGCGCCCCGTCACCTCTTGCAAAAACTTAATTATAAAAAATGGGAGAAATAAAATCTTTTGTCTTTGCAAATTCAAGTCGTTCCCTTTTTATTTATTTATTTATTTAAAACTTATTTGCACTTTACAAAAGGCGACTTTAGTTGACCTTTAAGACCAGCAAAAACGTTGCATACAGAAAGAATAGATGCACATCAAGACTAACTTTTAAAAATAATAATAATAAACACGAAGAAAATAAATAAAAAGAACCTCATCATACTTACACATACATATAATAATAAAACAAATAAGAAAATAAAAATAAATAAATACTCATAATAATACAATACAATAATAAAAGAATAAATATATATAAAGAACACATAAATAAAATGTGCCCAAACCAGTCTTTTAAATACTTTTCTACTACTTTTTCTTGTTCATCATTTCTGTGAAGTTTCACTTAACTTTTACACGCGTATACTTATTGGATGATTATACAACTGACTGTACATCCAATCTATTATGTAGTTGCTAAGGTCCATAACCACAGTCACTAAATACAACCATGGTCAATAAACAGGCTATCATTGTGGCTTTAAATCTAGATTTATTACCTCTTATTACTCGAGTTTAAATTATTAATGCTTATATCATAACT
The DNA here is from genome assembly GCA_028551675.1 of Tineola bisselliella. Classification (NCBI taxonomy): domain Eukaryota; kingdom Metazoa; phylum Arthropoda; class Insecta; order Lepidoptera; family Tineidae; genus Tineola; species Tineola bisselliella. Next base: position 6,566 of record JAPWLS010000116.1, read on the forward strand.
AGCTTTTGCCAGCGGCTTCGCTCACGTTAAGAAGTATTATTATTAATTAGGTATAGTTTTTGCGGCTTTACTTTTGTTTAGCGTGTGTTAAGTAGTTATCACCATTCCTGTCGTGGGTCATAATTGAAAACTTGCTCCAGTCATTAACCACATATCTGTCAATTGATAGGTTCAAACTAATACATCCTATTTAAGCGGACGTCTTCATCATAGTAGCTCCAATCTTTAATTTCAGTTCAATCAGTCGAAAATCTAAGAAGATTTATACAAACTTCCATCCCCTATTTTATCCCCTTGGGGGTAGAATTGATCAAAATCCTTTCTTAGCGGATGCCTACGTCATAAAATCTACCTGCATGCCAAATTTCAGCCCGATCCGTCCAGTGGTTTGGGCTGTGCGTTGATAGATCACTATGTCAGTCAATCACCTTTGAGTTATATATATTTAGAGATATTTTCACACCACGTCCTTCTGCTCAAACACCTTTACTGTGGAAACTATACGTCTCTGGAATGATTTACCATTATCTTCTATTAAATCTGCACCATCTCTCTCTATCTTTAAACTTAAATCATTATACCTCTCTCCTTCTGAATAATATTTGTATGTTCATTATGTATTTAGTTTACATATATTTATTTATCCAATACTAACACTGCTTCTCCTATGACGATTGGTTATCTGGAATAATATACGAGAGGAGTGTGCCCTGTCAATTTGAACAGAGCACATTCGTTACCTCTGTCTATGGTAACAGTAGTAAATAAATTACTAACCATAAATAAATATATGTGAATCAAAACCAGGATCTTCTCCTATCTTCTAAATCAAATAAATATTACATAAATAGGAAAGCTAGGGATAAATTGATGTTTTCATAAACCAAATCCTAATCTACAGTCAGTGAAAACATCAAAGGGCCCAGAACATAGGAAAAACGTCCATAAACCGTTTCAGGGATATATTAATGCGCCCTTTATATTCTAAACAATGGAAACAAAAGATAGATAGACATACACACATAATGAAGGTATGACAAGGGATCAACATATAAAATTAAATTAAATAAAGCCTAATAGTTTACTCATAAAGGTCATTTTATATTATAACTAGCTGTTGCCCCCGACTTCGTTCGCGTAGTAATCCCTATTGCATACAGTGGGCTTATCACGAATTTAGTCTGGCTTTCGAATCGAGCTGTCACAAGTAAAACGGATCCGTTAGCAATCAAGATCATGAATTTTTACTAACGACTACCGAGCATCAGCAATCTATCAAATTAACGAAGGATCGAGACGTTCGAAAATTAACAAAAAGTATCTAAAATATTGTAGTTCCAAATCCGCACGCGGTGGCGCTACTCAAATTTCCATACATATCGCTTGAAGCGAACTCGGTTCGAAAGCCAGACTAAAATTCGTGATAAGCCCACAGGCTATGATTGACGAGTTTCTTGTGGTCTTCTTCTCGTCATATGCCTTTCCGAAGCTATTGTAGAGTCTAACGATGAGCAAGCGCACGCCTTTATTGCCTATGCTAATAAACGATTTTCATTTCAATTAAATTATTTTTAAAATAACTACTAAATTCGCTCAAACGTAGCTCAGGTTTGAGAAGCGAAATATCTAATCCAATGCACAGCAAAAATACAACGAAGAAAAATCTCCAGCGCTTTTCTTAAATCTTTTCACTTTAGAAAATTAAACATTAAAGTAGTAAAAAAGTATATAAGGTTTTTCTAGTTGGTTTTATAGTTTTTTATTTATATACATATATATTTAATTCAGTTTAATACTTTGTTTTTCTATTAAAAATAAATAATTTAAAAGACTGTGTCTATAAAGCTTCGAAACTTAATTGATTGAAATTAATCAAAATAAACGCGATAGTAGACCGCATAAAGTGTGTGTGTGTGTGTGTGTGTGTGCTTGTGTGCTTGTGTGCGTGTGTGTGCTTGTGTGCATGTGTGTGCTTGTATGCGTGTGTGTGCGTGTGTATAGCTGAAATCAAAAAACAAGGATGTGGACTAATTTAGCGCTCAAATAATATTAAAAAATTATATTAATATTTTAAAAAAAGTGTTTTTAACACAAATCTTTTTATAAATTCGGGTTAAAATTTCACGCGTCTAATTTTCGACGATTGACCTAGTTAGGATGTAGGGTGTCCATGCGTTTTGTTGACAACTGCGATTATTACCGACTTGATACGAAGTCTTTAGTATACCAGGTTGAAAGGCATAACTAAGTAGAAAAAGCATCCCTTAACGAACAATATTTGAAGTTCTTACTGATACATCAATAAGAAAATACATTGTATCTTGAAAACCTATAACTAAAACTTATTATAATAAAAAAAACAAACGTGTAAATATTTGGTTTCACACAGAAAATCTTCTAAAACTAAATCGGGTTTCAGAACTAACTGATTTTATTAACTATTAGCTAAATCAAAATTTTAAAAAACTTAATTTCGTATATGCTTTTTGGGTCTTACGCATCAGAATCTACAACGAGAAGAAATTACAAGAAACTTGCCATACATAGCTTGTCTATACCAATATAATAAAGAGGAAACATTTGGTTGTTTGTATGTATTGAATATGCTTAGAAACTACTGGACCGATTTGAAAAATTCTTTCACCATTAGAATCCTATATTATCCCTGATGAACACGGGCTATAGAATATTTTTGAAAATCTTTGAGATCCATATGAAAACTTCAATAATTTAACCCAAAGTGTGAAAAAAAACATTATATTGCATACGTTGCGGAATTTATTTAGAGCAAAATGATGTACTACAATTTTATAGAAGACATATCTACAATAAAGTGTGCGATACCATATGTCTAACTATTACAGTTATGTCACAATAACTGCTTTTTCATGTTAAAATATGCAATATAATAGTATATCTATACTATAAAAATCTCGAAAACCGCTTGACGTACAAAGATGAAATTTGGCAAAGTTGATAGCTAAGAACTGATTTTGCGACAGATGTGTGATAGGCATATTTTATTGACTGAATTATGAAACATTATTAAACTTCATAGTACTTTATATCTTCATTATTACGCAGACGTAGTCGCGGGCAACTGCTAGTGCAATATAAAGTTAAATAGTGAAGTAATATGAAATAGTTTGTTTTGTAAGCTGGTGACATTACTGATTTGAAAATGGATCACTATATGTCCTGAAATCATAGTCACTAAGTTTCAGTGTAAGTCCTTCACAAATTACAAGCACAGTCACTTGCCGTCCGCAACTGTCCACTTAATACGCCGTTAGTGTTGACTGCATATGCCAGTTTGTGCGTATGTCGTGTGCATACACTCGCAAATGTGCATTGGAAAGTAATTGAGATTAATTGTACCCGAACTATGGTACCCTGTATTATGAACATGGTTTTAGAACAATCTAAAACCCAAACAAAAGATTGAATCAATGCGAACCTATCGGTGACATGCAGAACTAAAAACTCCATACAAAACGAAATAGTTGCGTTTTTAACTTTTTTTTAAATTTATTTACTTTTAGTAATTGGGCTATTTAGTAAATGTCATAATAATATATAATAAATCTACTATGATGTAGAAGAATAGCTGCTGTATAGGGGCATTGTCATACTATTGTACACCTAAGTCTAAACAAAAAATGACATAGATTATGTCCAAGCTTTTTTATCAGTAAGATATTCATCTAACGTGTAATATGATTTTTGAATAAGTTTGCTTTTTATGATGTTTTTGAACTGATAAAGAGGGAGGCTACTAATATCATCGGACAGCTTATTATATGACATTATGCCAATCCCGCGGAAGAAGGCACAGTATGTTGTAAATTTACTTATAGTATATGCTGTAAATTATATGGATTACTATTTTATGTCTATAATAATAATAATTAGGTGTATTACGTTCGATTCCCGGACAAAACAGGTAAAGTACACACGGAAATTTTCAAATGAATACAGTTTTTGTAGGTACATAGATGGCGCTACATTTTGAAATCGTTAAAAGCGTGCCGCAACAAAGAAAAAGGGTTGAGGATCACTGCTCTAAAGCCATTCTCAAAGTGTGTTTCGCGGAACCCTAGGGCTAAAATACTGCAAAAAATACCTGCCAAAGGGAGATTATAAGGTTACATCTAAATATTCCAACTAAATATTACATTGCAATATGATTATTCATAAATACATATAAATCAGTTTTTTATAATTATATTAAGACTTTTTCCTTCGCCAAAAAAATTTGAGAACCGCTGCTCTAAAACATAAAATTAAACACCTAAATGCTAGTATCCAAAGGGCAATGTGCAGCCCATAATCCACCCCCTCCCCTTAACCCCCAAGAGCTGTGGTCAACTAAGTCCGCAATTTCGACTTAATCCTAGAGAAAATCAGTTTGTACAGTGATCCTGTAATTAGAGAATGCATTATTCAACCAGTTGAGTCGCAAAGACGTGACCCTATCTTCATCAATATTTTCAGATACAACCTCCACTATGCTAGCTTAATTAAACGACCTTTATTCACGTAGAAAACACTAATATTAAAGGAAATTATTTAAAATTATTTTGCTTATAATTCCCGCTACATTAGGTCGATGAAGGAAAATAACCTCCACCAACATTCAATAACTTGTCTCGACGCGTTTCGCCCCGTCACGTGGCATCATCAGGATAGTGTGGTCGCTTCGGCTTCGCTTCGACGACCTAAGTTAATATGGATTTTCGCAAAGTAACGCCTGAAACAACCAATTACTATAATCTTATTTTTAAATTGCTATTTGTTTCGACGATTCCCAAACTTGTCTCGAAATTATGACGTCATAGAGGCCGAAGTAATAATCAATACACTAATTAGGCCAGTGGTTCTCAACCGATGGTCCCTGAAATACCCCCAAGCCATAGCACTATACTTATAGTCTATAATTTCTTCTACAATGATGTCACGCTTCCGTTAAAAAATATACTATTTCCGTTGTTTCGTTTATAAGTATAATTTTAAACAATTTTATGTGTTTTATTTACAATACCACGAAACAGTTGAATGACCATAGCAAGAAAGGAATTTTATCAAATGGACCATCTTCACTAAAAGATTAAGAACCATTGATTTAGATAATAAAAAAATCATATAATTAATTTCAAAAATAATTGATTATTCAATGTATTTTATAGTAGTAATCAATTTCAAAATTCATCATTATAAAAAAGAAACAAAAAAAAAACTGAAATTTTCAAACATCGCAACACTAATCGTAAAAAAAGTAAATTTATATCGATTAATTTTATCGATAAAACATCGACGCGAAAACGTTAGCACACTTTTGTTACGCATTGCTTACGAAAATAGACTGAATATTGGATACAATTGAACGCCTTACTGTTTAGGGAATAAAGCCTATATTAGTATCAAAGCATTTTGTTATATTATTTAAAATGCAGGGATAGCAACACTTAACGATTTAGTAGGACGAATGTGTTTGCAACATGACGTATGGGGATTCTAAAAATACTGCATTCAACACGGACAGTCACTTCGGTACCAAAGTATCTCCCACTGAAATAAAGTTTAAAATTAGTTATTCAGGTCTGAAGTATGACTTTTATACTACCTATAGAAAAAATACATAAATTTACCGAAACAAAGTTTTCTGTAGACTCAAAAATGACAGTTGCTTCATCTTCTTTTATTAATGGTTAAGAAAATAAATGAAGTTTATTGTTTTGTTTTTTTTTTTGACATGAGTGTTGACATATGAATTAAATTTTTATAATTTCTTATTGAATACTCGACATTGGCAGAATTGTCTTTAATAGATATCTGAAGCCATTAATAAAAGAAGAAGAAGAATAAGTAAAAAATAAACTTCGATAGATTGCTTGAGCTATTATTTTTAACACCGACTGTACTTTTTTTTATAAATTTGTAGATTTATTAAAAAAAAATTAAAAACACACATAAAGAACAACGAAAATAATACGACTACTGAAAAAATACCTACTAAAATGAAAGTATAAAGTATCAGATGAGTATAAAATTTATAAGTTTGAAAACTAACTAAAAAAATAGCAGTAGAATAAATAATTAGATATATAAACCAGTTATTTAGTATTTTAGGGTTCCGTAAAGTATTCATTTTTCCAAAAGGGTTCCGTCACCAAAAAAAAGTTTGAAAACCGCTGATATTTGATACAGTTATGAAAATGTTCAACCAATTTCCCGATACATTAATCGGATTATTTCATTATTTTTTCTTTAAACCAATGCATTTATACCAGGAAATTCATTATTATTAGTTTATTTAATTTAAAATTATTAACGATTTATCACGTGAATAATTTTAATATTTTTTAACTCGATATAATCCAAAGGCTGCGGCTTATAATTGCGTTTTTTTTTTATTAAGCTGGTCTCTTAAAATCAAAATCAAAGATTTGTTAACATGATTTTTGACCAATGATAATAATCCATTGCAACTGTCTACTGTCACCTAGCTGTCATTATGTTCTGTTACACGCATTTATAAGAAAACGTTATTTTATTAATATATGTATAAATAACAGAGAGGAAAAAATGCGTATTATTTTTTTTATTTGGTTGTTTGATATATAAGTAAGTGCATATATTTTGATTACTGTCTACTGGTTGGCGTGTTTAACACTAGATTTACCAGACCAGTCAAAATGACTGGTCTTGCAAGATCAAATTAAAATTCCTACTGCGTGTAACATTTTCTTTAATTCTTCTAATCTTCTTTAATCTATAACAGAAGAATTGGTTTTATGAATTTTATATTATTTTATATATATTTGTAACAAATATATACTTTTTTGGTTTTGGTAGAAATAGGTATATTTAAGCTGGTAAATCTAGTGTTAAAGATTTATTATTTATTAGTAAATAATTTTTACTCAATAAAATGGAATAAGATTCATTTAAGTAATAAAAGTGTTATTCCTGGATACGGGCCTACTTGAGATCTGCCTATCTCTTTTCACAAAAATAACCTTTTTATTATACTAACATACTAATACGAAAACATTGAATAATTTAACCTATATAATATTTGAGGTTATAAAAAAAATGTTTTCACAAATCCTCTACAAAAACGAAAACAAATTTAACCTTTTTTAAAAATTTTATCTAAAATTAGCATTTATTTTGTGGTCGGAGGTCGCTTTTGTTTCCTTCGTATAGGTATATATATTTTATTTATATAGAAACTAGCTTTTACCCGCGGCTTCGCTCGCATTTAATAGTCAATTAGAAACTGTAGTAAAAAATAATTTATTTATTTTTTGGTACCTCCAAAAATATGTGTACAACGTTTCATGATGATCGGTTAAGTACCTAGTTGTTGCGTGAAAACGTAACAAACAAACTCACATTCACTTTAATAATATTAGTAGGGATTAAGAAAAAATGTTAGGAGTCATATATCTAAAAAAGCGATATCTTTCAGGCAACAACTTTAAGATA
>JAPWLS010000394.1:0-18032 GCA_028551675.1 Tineola bisselliella
CATATTTTAATCTGATGCATATAATATGGACATCTTAAGAATTTTACGAGGCAAAATCAATTATTTTAATGAAAACTGTCTATGCTTGTGTCTAAAGACCCGAACCTTTGTCTTTTTCTTGTACTGAAGCTTACTATAAACTCATCAAAATAAGTGTTTTGTGGAACAACTCTACAATCACGAAATAAACCATATAATTTACACAAACTGTTAACTACCAATAACCACTTTAAAGTGTGCAGTCATTAGAAAAAACACTTAATTATGATCTTCTTGTGTTAATATATTTAGTTATGCTGTTAGGTTACACTTCAAAAACTAAAATACAGTCTTGTTAATGACAGTACTGCCTCCTTACATTAAAACTAGGCGCACATTCAGTACACATCTTCAACTTTAGCTTTTTATATTTTCAGAAGAGTCAAAACTTTACTATTGCTTTTCAAAATAAATAAACAACTCAACAATTTTTTAATACAATAACAGGAATGATCTCGATTCGACCATTTGACAGCATAACGGGGTGCGCGAGTTTTGTTGTCAAATTAATCAGGGCTACCAACCTCATAAAAAATCTGGTTACTCGACAATTTACTAATAATGTAAAGTGGTTTCTAGGTTTGAATTTCATGAATTTTAACCGAGTTGATTCGAACATTTTCTCTTCATTTGTCTAAACTACTATCTGGCTTTTGTAATTTTGTTGATTCTGTGATGTGATAACACACCAAAACTTCGGGGGGAAGGATATAATGAATGAATATGATGACGTCCCTCAATACAGTAACTCAATATTCGACTTCGCATGTCTTTTCATCTTACATGTCTTTATAATATTTTGTATGATCCTCTTATGCTTCGTGTGCTTTTCGCCTTATAACGGGTTTAAAGAAAAATTGAGTATAACTACACTAACATATTGTCTTTATGAAAGCGTTGTTTTAAATAATGGTTACATATTCTAGTAATAACATAGTTTCCCAATTGTTTCAGATTCCAGTAGTAAATATGGCTTATAACAATTTATACAAACCCTTGCTATATGTAGCGTAAGTATATCGTATCTATTTCACATTTTACTGTTATAGTAATCATACTTATCCAGTCCAAGAAAAATCGATGTATCAGGATAGGTATTAACCAAGGGTCCCGTAATAAAACCGGGCTCATCTTTGGCATAGTGGCCTTTTGTGCTATATTGTAGTGTCCTTTTGTGTTTCATAATCACTTATTATCCACTTAAATTAAAACCCGCGTCTAAGTACAATAAGAGAAGAGACAGAGTTTCTAGTGGCTTATTGGCGCATAAAGTGTATTTACATACATCGAAATATTTCAAAAATATTCTAAAAATACTTCTTTTTAAATTTCAGGTGCATGCCTTCAGAAGATAGAAGATCGCTGCTGGGCCCCGTCGAGTATGTATGACAATTTTCACGTGGTAATTTCACTAATGGCTTATTTTTTCTTATATTATCTAATTTTAAATTTCAGAATGCATAGTTCAACATACCTTGAAGCTGTCGAACGGCGTGCCCCGATAGTGTTAATACCGTATGTATTTAATAATTTCCCGTATTTTTAGTCAATGGGATAAAATCTACCTTAGGTTTCACATGTACAGTTGGGCGATGTAATACACTGGTGAACGGACAAACGACAGTCATTTCCCCATAGACAAAACTAATTAACCGATTCATGTTATTTTTATTTATTTATTCAGTCTTGAGGAATAAATATCAAATATATTGTGATACAATTTGTCACTGGCTGGTCACATGTAATTTAAACTCAGCTATCGAGAAACGACGTCGAGATTTTATAATTATTTTTATATAATTTTTTCTTCTTTTTTCAGTGCGAGAGTATGCTTCAAATACGGATTCCCTTATATCTTGGCGAACTATATTATTAAGTACGTCTTTTTTTTATATTAACCTAGCATATAACCACTCCTGTCATTAACCTAGAGTGCACCCTTAAACACACTAACCACTAGACCACGGCCGCTCAATAATAACTTAATACATACTATTTCCACATCATTTTAAATAAAATTATAATATTCATGTCGAGCACGTGCCAGGCATGTGTAGCTTATATACAACTTGATATTTTCAGGAGGTTGTGGTTTGACCTTCCAGAAGGAAGCATCAGCATGTTCTCAGGGTATGTTTTATTACTGTTATTTGTGTAATATTGGAAAAAAATATTTTATTTTCTGAAGATGGTATAAATTTATTATTAACGTTAATGTCTTTCTCTTTCAAATTGTTCGGGAACAAAAGTGGATCAATAAGAACTTCTTCGTTGGAACATGATGCCTTTCTGCCGATCACGGTCGCCTATCCAGATATATGGTATGACTTTATATCTCAATTTATAAAATTACTAATTGAAAGTTGCATATACATGAATCACATGTTACTAACATTATTTAAATATATTGCTGTTGAGTTATTTATATTACTTACATGTTTGTTTCAGCCCTGGTATACCTGAGTCTATTTTTGAGTTCCCGGATGAGTATGTATTATTTTATGTATTGTTTATTGATGTGATATTATCGAAAAAGGTTAATTTTCATTGTTTATGTCTTACTCACATTGGCTTAACTATATTAGTATCTCCACTGTTACAGTTGGTTGTCTAGAGATCAAATACGCATATAAGGGTAATAGTAATAATTTTTGTTTGTTTGTAGTTTCGACGAACTTTTGAGAGACTTCGATCATTGATATGGATAAATATGCAAGGTAGGTATATTTCTTATTACTTTGTATGAGTACATCGCATTTGCCAGTTTAAGGCGTATGGTGAAATCTTTACTGTATACTTTCAGATGCTCAAACGACGGCAATGTCTCCAAGTTACAACATCATCAGCATTTGTGTTTTGGGCATTTCTGCAATCCATTTATTTATTTTTCTTTGTCATTTTTTTATTTTTCTTTGTTTAAATTCTTAGATCAAGTTTTTGTTTATATCATAGGTTTTTCTAAACAAGTTTTTGTTAATTGTTAAATAAAAAAGTTTTTTATATATTTATTTTTATAAATAGTTTTCATAAAAGACTGATTAAAATTATACTAGTTTTTAAAACAAAGTTTTAAAGTGATATTACACTGTTATACTTATACATTTTTATAACTATATTAAAGTGTTTGTTCTTAATATGTCTTTGTTTTAGTATGATACCTAAATCAATCAAAATCAATATTATATTTCCCAATGCTTACTTTTCAAATAGATTTTCAGTTCTTCCTGAATCACTAATGTATTGTAAATAAGTAACATATTGAGCAGTACACACCAATAACAGTGATTCGGGAAAACATGTAGAACAAGCCAGATATAAAGTAAGGTTTAATTAATGTTTAATAGGTCCATCCTTTGCACCGATAACTTGTTTTAGTCGAGACTTCATCCCGTTTACTATTTGGGAAGAGTATTGTTTTCCCCGCATGTTCTCTCATCCTCCTCTGTATCATTGACATTGGCTTGATCACGCATAAGGGTGGGGTCCCATGCTAGAGCCATTAAACCATACGGATTAATCTATGTGATTGCAGTCAGTTTGTGGCAGCTTGTGTCCTATGCATTGCACAATTATCCTGAGTAAAATGAACCATTACATCCGAGTCATATATTCTCACAGTGGGGAAGACAATTTCTTTTAAAATCTCTAATCCCCATTCATTCTGCCACTTACTTGGCACAGGTCACCTGGTTCCATGGAACTCATCCTGCCAATATAATACGAAGTTAATTTTCCACTAGATCGATTTGAGAGGATATTAATTTCTTCATATCTCTCGAGATTCCTCCTCCACAAAATTCTTCTACCATCTTTATCACAATTGAACAATTTTTCATCTAGAAAATGACTTCTTCATTCTCTCAATCATAATTTAAGTATTGCAAGGCTAATCCTAGCCTGGCCTCTTTATGAGCCTAGGTCCTTTAAAATTTTTCGAGCTAGGCACCGGCAATAAATGCTGGTAGTATGCAAGCGAATGCGAACAGCATAAATGCTGCAAACAGTGCCGGATTAAGCCAGCGCGAGGCCTGTAGCAAATTCTGTCAAGGGACCCTTGCTTTGCTTTAGGTTCTCAAGTTTAGGGTATTAAATAAAACAAAACTGTTACAAAAAAACTTTTCTGGATTCATAGGCGTAGCCACGGTGGGGCACTTGCCCCACCCTGGCTCTGCCTTGTAACGTTCCTAATCAAACTTAAAAAACTTAATTATCTGTTTTGGATAATTAGATTTATACAGGGTGTTATAGGGTGTGGGTTTAAACTTTTTGTATGAAAAAATTAACCGGGATAAGACCTCGGGTATTTGTTAGTTATATATTATTTTAGACTGCTGCCCCACCCTAAGCCCATGGCTGGCTACGCTCATGTCTGGATTTAATATGGGCAAATTTAGAGATAACACTTTCAATATTAAAAAAGTACAATCTCGGTTACGTAAACTAATACTAAATAAATGTATACCTATATTAAAAAATAAAAATCTGGCCGCTTGAAGGGTAAAAATGTGGTATAGATGCTAGTCTAAATATATCGATTATAATTAAACATTAGAACATTAACTTTTAAAAGTTCGTAAAATACCTACTTATGACGAAATCGTTTGTCCATCCACCGATGGAGACAGTTCGTCTCTATTAAAAGTAGGATATGTTATCTATAATATACTTGTTACTTGAATAATTCTCTCAATACCTGGCATACTATTAAATCATAATTAACATTTAGTTACATAATCGTCGAAACGTCAAGTTCAGCTTACTTAATTACGAGTTTTAATCGCGCAAGTTCAAAAAAGTATAGGTATATCGCTACTAGCTGTTGCCAGCGACTTCGTCCGAGTAATATTGAAGATATAAAGTACTATGAAATTTACTGATTTTTCATGTTTCAGTCAACAGAAAATGCCCATCACACTAAACAATTTTTTAAGGCACCAATTAGAAAAGAAAGTAAATCTTGTTATACTTGTAAAACCTCCCTGTACACCACATTCTTTGTTTCATTTCCTGGCTGCAGTATATATAAACCATCAGGTGAACTTAATCTAGAACAGACCACATACAACTCTGACCGTGAGAGAAGCAATCGGAATAAATTTGAAAAGTACCTAAATGAACTTTATTTGAGATAATTTGGTGGGTTTTTATAAACTCTTTATTGAAGTATAATTATTTAAAAAATATGTTATGCATGTGTTGCCAGTGAGGAAATAAAAAACCTGCATATTTTTTAAAAAATCAGGCGTTTTTATAATATTTTATTTTATTAATATTTTAAACAAGAAAGCATGCATTTAAATTAAATTATATTTATTTTATCAGCTTTCTTCTGATTGTATTCGCTCTGCCCGGAGGCTTCATCACAACTCCATTTTGTAGTTAAGAGTCGATGATTCCTCTTCTGTGGAAGATTCAAATAATCTAGCAGCAGCATGATTTAGTAAACGTAGTAAAACAGTTATGTTAAAATGGTCGATGAAGCGATTTCGGAACTAAAGTATGTATTATCTTTCAAAATTCATATCTTGTTAAATAATTCATTAATTAATCGTTTTTATATTATTTTAAAACATATTTGTATCAAATGATCTTTCAATACTTTGCATTGTTATAATAGAATTGACTCGTAAATAGAAAAATGAATTACTAATAAAAATAGTATGATCATTATCTATGTTAACGCTGGTCACCTATTTTCTTTTCATCGTATGATGTACCATCGACTGGGAAGTCTTATTTAAATATAGACGCATTCCCCAACTGTCCGCTGGCATAGCTGGTATCGCGCTTGCTTACATATAGTGTTTTCAAAATAGTTTTTATTCAGTGTACCTGTACTGACGTAAATCTATTTTTTTTTCTTGGAGTGCGTTATTTTTAATTAAACATTTTAGGCAGTGTTATCTTCAATCACTTTGTGTGATTTTTAAAAAAAACATGCAGATATTTATGTTATCCAAAAATAATTTCTTCTCTTAATATGATACGTAGTGTCAATTCAACACTTTTTAAATTAAGAATAAAAATAATAATTATTTATTTCGTTATAATCACGTCTGCTTTAAGAATATCAGATCGTACGATTCAATAAAATTTATAAGTAATGAATTCGATTTAAACACTTAAAATCTTTGCAGAAAACGAAGAGATGTCTACAGTGTACAATGAAGTTGATGAAAAGTACGCAGCTATTTGCAGTCTCCAGACAATTTGTCAGACAGAAGGCTTTTTTAATGGACTTATAGAAAATTTCATTGAAATAGCTCGTGTAGATGATTGGTTGGAAAATGTGCTCGCCCAACAGAGTGCCGACGCAGGCAAGCTCTCTGCCATTACGGCGAATAAAAGTGTAAGTACTGATGTACATGTATTTATATATTTAAGGAGAGATAAAGTAATACACATATAATTAATAGTAATTACGCGTTTTATTGCGTAGGTAAATTTAGACGGCAAAATGATATTCAAATATTTGTCTGTTGTATATAAAATGTTTAAAGTTTTAAATCCGTACTAAGCTAGTTTATTCGTATATTTTAAGGTTACATTGGTACCGGTTTATCTTAAGGCAGAGCTTCTTAAACTTTTTTCATTCACGACCCCATTTATGATTGCGAGTTTCCTGGTAACCCCATATAAATATAAAAGAAAGATAAATAAATATTTTTTGATTAAATATTTTTATTTATTAGGTAACAATATACATATGAAAATATATAGTTTTTTAAAAATTAAAAATTGCACAAAAAGTTGTAAAATTGTATTTATTATAGTTACAAAAATTATATGCCCTATTTTTCATCAAAATTGCATTTTTTGCAACAATATAAATAAAAGGGCATCCAACCTTTGTTTGTATGCAGGTGTGTGAGTGTGACTCCGCACAAATACACATCTAGATATTATAAAATCGTGTATTTGAATATTTGACATTAAAATCTCTCGCGACCCCAGAATTTTGCTACGCGACTCATAGTTTAAGAAGGCCTGTCTTAATTCCTAACTATATGTGTGATAAACTTTATATGTGATCAATTTTTTTAGATAATGAACGAGTTGAAAAATGTTATGTCACGCATAAAACCAGTCATGATTAAAAGAAATGTGAGGAGCTTCTCGCAGGCGATGGTCGATCAAGTCCAAGTATTAATGCGATCTGGAAATTTTGTCAAAGCTTTACAAATAATAAACATGGGAGTAATGTTTGCGACTCAATCAGGTGTGATATGTAGTTGTGAAATAAGATAATTATTAAAACATTAAAATTGAAATGCTATATTTTTCATCCTTTTTGATTTTGATACTTTTTGATTCCATGAATATTACTTAATACAACATTTTCGGCTTCAAACATTAAACTGACTCCTTCAGTGTTAGTGTATGCCAGCGGTTCTCAAACTTTTTTGGCGAAGGAAAAAGCCTTAATATAATTATAAAAAACTGATTTATATGTATTTATGAATAATCATATTGTAATGTAATATTGCGTAATATTAAGTTGGAATATTTAGATGTAACCATATAACCTTTGGTAGGTATTTTTTGCAATATTTTAGCCCTAGGGTTCCGCGGAACACCACTTTGAGAATGGCTGGTGTATGCAATAATAAAATGTTGCAGTTGACGAGTCGATAGAATACAATATTTCAAGTGCTCTATGGTTACGCTCAGAGGTGCTCCTTGAATTAGGAAGACATGAACTGGCTTTACGCGATCTAAAGTTAGCATTAAATGGAGGGCTGATTGTCAAACTGAGGCCAAACTATTATTGGAGACTAGGCCACGCATACAGGGGTAGGTAGATTGAAAAATAAAATTATATTAAAATTTATATTCAGTAGACAACGTCGTTAACCAACAGTTAGACAGCGTTAACAAAAAAGTTATAATTAGTATATTTGTGATATAGAATATACGAATACATTTTGATATTATAAAAAAACACAGTTTTAGTACTTAAATTTTCTTAACTAAATGTTCTTAACTAAAGGAATGGGCAACATACCAGCTGCGAAAACGTCATTCCATTTAGCGGTACAATTACAAAAAAAACCATCAGAAGATATAGTAACTAAAATCGATAGGGAAATCGAGGAGTTAACAACGATCCAATCTTACGATTCATCTACTAAAAAAGGTACTTTTACTATATAAATTGAACTTTTATTGTTTCTATTATACGCTAGGCATACAATTATTATTATTATTATTATTATAATATAAGATAAAATTGGACTTTTACCTAGTTGTTTAATCACTAGTGAAATCGGTCGCGTATATTAATATTTATATTTTTGTTGTTTTTTTTATAGAAATTAAAATAACTCTTGGTTCGAAGAAGAATTTATCGTCTCTTTCCAAACTGGTAAACATTGTGGAGAAGGAAAATATGGTAAGAGATGGAATAATATTCAACTACCCAATATTCGACCAAAAATAAGAAAATTTCTTGTAATTTATGATAATTTTTATTTTATTGATAATCTAACGAACTTGTCAATATAACACACATTATTGTTTGTTTTGCAGGGCAGGTTCGCAGTCGCTGATAAGCATATTAAAACTGGTTCTGTGCTCTTGGCTGAAATGCCATATGCAGCTTGCTTAGATCCTCAACTGCAAGGATCACATTGTCTTCATTGTTTTAAAAGGTTGACGTTGCTTAATTTAAAATAAATATTACATGCTTATTTTAATAACATGGTGTTCAGTATTTGTACAATGTAGGGCTTTCAATCCCGCAGCCTGTGTTCAATCTCTGTATTTACGGGACTAGGAATTTTTAATCCCGCGGGATTCCGGCATTTGCGGGATCCCGCATATAGAAAATATTAATATATATACCTATAAGGCAAATTTGTTTAATTTATATTAATTAATTTATATTTGTTTAATATATACCAGAATTAATCAACATAACTCCCTATTTATTTTTACTAATCGCATGAGATCAATCGTTCAAATTACACCGTCTATTTATCACAAGATACAGAAACAATACCGAAAAAAAAAAACAAAAATCTATCAATTACAAAATATAATACATACAAAATCTTAAAAAAACTGAATGTTGACAGAAGTTTTTATGACGTTAATTACGTTGCGAGAGGTACTTAGTGTGCATGCTTCTTTCTAATCCCGCAATCCCGCAAATAACGCATAATATTTTAAATGTTTTTCAGACTGGAGGCGCCGATTAGCTGTATGACATGCACGAACGTAGCGTTTTGTGACGTTGAATGTCAGCAGATAGCTCTATCTACGTATCATCGCTACGAATGCAAGTTCAGCGATATGTTTCGAGGTATGAATTGTGGCGTATTATATTATCCACATCCACATTATCGATTACAGTTGCCTATTCACGGAAATGTCGCTCTATCACAAATGCCTTTTTAATTTAATATGAACATTAAGATACTGTTAACTGTATTTTGTTTTTAGGGTCAGGAATGTCACTTATAAGCTTACTGGCATTAAGGATGGTAACTCAAGCTGGTTTAGAAACTTGCAAGAACCTACATGCTCACTTTTTATCATCGAATGTTAAGCCAGTCGATACGGCAACTTTAAATGATATTGAAGGTTGCATTTTTGATGACAAAACACCACAACCGAGTACATCTCCAAAACCAAGAAAGTATAAACAAGCAACCTCACAACAAGTGGAGCCTGAAGACCAAGCATTAAGGACCAGAATGATCTATTCGCTTTGCACCCACAACGAATTCCGCAAACCTATTGATTACCTACAAAGATTTATGATGGCGACGTTTTTAATGGAATGCCTTCTTCAAACGGATTTTTTTAAAGTTTCTAACGATTTACGGAAAGGCATGTATCTGGGGGGCTACTCAGGCGCACTTCGGACGAAAATACGGACGTTTCGTACTCAGGAACGCTTACGTAATCATTCTCGAAATTACGGATTGCGACACAATGCTTATTTTACGGATATTTGACAGGAATTTTTACTTATTATTTTATTATATGTCAAAATTCACGTAAGCTACAGAAGTGACGGCCGTATCAGGAAACTTCGGATATGCCTGAGTAGCCCCCATGATTAGAAATTTTATTTACAACTAAAATTTTGATCTCAATATTTCACTTTCGTATGTTTTCTTTTTTCATTTTGCAGATAAGAAGATTGTATTGGAGTTGTTATTACGCAACCTCCAAATACTTCAATTTAACGCTCATCAGTTGTATGAGGTTATTCGTGGATCACATTTTTTCGATGGAAGCAAGACAAAGTATACAGCAATTGGAATTTATCCCACTGCCTCACTTTTCAACCACGAGTGCTACCCAAATGTAGCCAGGTATGAACATTGGCAGTTTTTAAGGACTTATGTTTATGCAGTTTTTTTTTGTATATAAATATTATTCTACGTATATTAATCTTTTCAAAAATATATAAATTAAATACAAACATAACTTAATTATTATTATAAAAATATAATTAGCGATTGATAAAAAAAAAACACTAATATCATATTGTATGTCATTGTAAAGTAAGATATGTTATCTATTATGTGTTTTCTTTCCCTCTTCGACCCTTTTCGAAGTTATTTACCTTTAAAGTCAACTATTATTACGGATTAAAATCTTCTTTGTTGTTTCGGGAATTATTTACTACTTTGACAATTCAATTAAGTCGTCTACAATATGAATAGTGTTGCGATTCTGCGTACAAGTTTATTTATCGAATAAATAATAAATAAATAAACTACGCGTATATTTCGAATGATTATATCATACTTTAAGTGCTGAGAAAAATTAATTAATTATTGAAGCAATTCAGAAATGTTTTATTCCAACCAGAATTGAAAGAGTGTGAATGGAGTTGTAACGGAGTTTCCAAGTAAAACGAATACAATTTAAAAAAAGTTATTAAAATAAATATATAATACTTTTATTTAAACGCACAATTTCTTAGTTTAATATACGTTTTGACTTTTATATTATAATATTTATGATTATTGTTTAAAATATTAATAAAATACATATCAAATTATTATGAAAACGTTTGATTTTTTAAAATTTGTAGGTTTTTTATTTGCTCACTGGCAACACATGCATAACATATTTTTATTTAATTGTTATATCAGTAAGAAGTTCATAAATTGTGTACAGTGATTCCGTTAAACAATTGAAGCCGACACTGGTATTAAATAATATTAATGAATTCTACTGACATAATGATTCTTACAGATATTTTAATGGAAAGAATATTGTACTTCGGACGACCAGACCAATATATGCTGGTGGTATGGTCAGTGAACACTACGGTCCAAATTTTCTTACACATGATCTTCAATATCGTCAGAGGGAATTAGCTTGCCGTTATTGGTTCAAGTGTAAATGTACACCATGCATTGAAAATTGGCCCAAATTAGAAACTACGATGCAAGAACCCATGTTGTGGTAAATATTAACAGATACATAACACTGCCAATAGTACATTTGAATGGCTTACTTTAAATGTATTGTTTCAGTTGTCCGAATGTTCTCTGTACTAATAAATTCACCACTAAGAAGACTATTCCTGCTATTTGTAGTAAATGTAAAACACCACTACACAAAGACATTATGACGCGCAATAGAAAGACATTACAAGAAGTCATTAACAATTTTGAGGTATTTGAAAATAATTAACAATTTCTAGGACGAAGCTTAGTTTATGTATGTCATCAGAATAATTACTAAAACTTTCAGAAAGGAGCAAAGTTGATGTCTGAGCAAAAGGTCGATGAAGCAATGCAAACTTTGATGGATGCAATGGATTCTTACCAAGGAGTCGGCGCAATACCGTTCAAGCCTAAACATCTTGCTGAAGAGGCTCTGAGGGCTTGTTACACTTACTATGGCAATATTCAGATTGAACAAAAAAAACCTTAAATTTTCTCTTACAAGGATAGTATTGGTTCACAAATTAATTAACACTAGATTTACCAGATCACTCAAAATGACTGGTCTTGCAAGATCAAATTAAAATTCCTACTGCGTGTAACATTTTCTTTAATTCTTCTAATCTTCTTTAATTTATAACAGAAGAATTAGTTTTATGAATTTTATATTATTTTATATACATTTGTAACAAATATATACTTTTTTGGTTTTGGTAGAAATAGGTATATTATGCTGGTAAATCTAGTGTTAATAATAAATTGACATCTTTTTTATGTTCACTCTTTTTCTACTATTTTATATCTTTGTGTAGTCTGTCTCATGCATGTTTAATAAAATAAAAAATACGCTTTAGAGTCATTTATTTTTGAGAAAATACGTTTTTTTTTTAAATTTCCCAATTAGATTTATTTATATTTTTATTATATATATTTATTTTCCCAATTATGTTTAATCTAACTTTTAATACGTCATACGCCAAAAAGCATCAACAAATTCATTAATGATTTTCTGACAATTTTCTTATTATAATTTATTTTCGTGGTCCTGTAAGAAATTAAATTATTAAAGAGTTTGTATAGAGCCAACAAATACCTAACTATTTATTTATAACATGTTTTATAAATATTTGTATTAATCACGAATCCGATTGGCACTATTACGTCACAGGGGCCTTCACGACATTATTTCAGAGAGAAACAAAAAACAAACTCTAAAAATCCCCTAAAGAATCTGGTCATGTGGTTATTTCTTAAAAAGAGATTTCGTCTGGTTAGAACTGTAAACAAGTAGCTATTACAAGAAGCTCCTTTGTGGGTTTCCCTAATTTCACAGATAATAAGCCCAGATAAAAAATGTTTTTACTTATATGAAACCGTATTTTTCTTTGAAGGAATTTATTTCTATCTTTTGTATTAAGATGTAGCGTACGTGTTAGCGATTTTAATAGCGTCTAACTATGATTATTTTGTTTTAGTTGCTAATGCAAGAAGAAACTTTTTAAATATATTATTTTAAAATTAAATGTATAATTAATGTGTAGGTATAGTTATTAATAAATTTGAGAATTGAAGATACTAAATTTTTACATTTAGTGAGTTTATGGTTTGGACCACTTACGTGTGAGCTCATATATTTTCTTGACCCGTCCTTTTCTGTGTGTGGAACCAGCGTTTTTCCCTTTGTTTACCTTTTAAAGGTTTTTCAGGTTGCTCCTAAACCATTTTTCGAATAAAGAATTTGCTTTAATATATTTAGAATGTATAAAACTTGAGGAATAAATAACCTTGGCTTGTTGCTGGAGGAACGCTTCTGCTGCAAGAATAATAATGCCTCTGAAATGGTCGAATTCCGCAGCTAGTATTTCCAATTTTGGTGAAGCACTTGTATTGGTGGTCTATCTTTAATTCGAACATTTATTACAAAGAAGACATGTCATTTGTTTTTGTCTTCATATTTTTGTATTGAACTGTGCTTAATAAACTCATAAAAATGTTAATATTGTCTAGTAAACGATTTATAGCTAATAATTTAATTAAACATAAGTTAACAAAACTTGATGTTTGTTTTTTCACGGCCTACCGGTAAAACAGTATGTTTAATAATAATGAAATAAGAATGAAGAGGTCGTACTATAATTAGTCCTAGATATCTTATTTCTGTAACATGACAGACCACAAGCTGCATGCGTTTCTGAACTATGTACACGTGCTCTCAATGAGTGTTCGACAGCTGTCTGTCTATATAGATAGTTCGTTTTATGCTTATTAAGAGTTAGTAGACGTGAGGAGAACCAAGTACTAACAACGTCAAATCCTAACTAGCAGCAAATTAAGTGTGAAAAATTAAAACCTAGTTAAATATTGTTAATTTTGATTTAGTCTAGTTACGTATTCCAGATTAAAATTTAAGGTTTGTATAATTGGGAGGAATTAATTATAATTTTCTAAATATATATTATTTCGTATACAGTCAAGCAATAAAAGTATTATATTAATTATAAAAGTAATATACATATTTCTGTGCCATGTTTTGTTAATAAGATTGAAAAACTTATAAATATGTTATAAATGGTATTGATTGTTTCGTTTTCTTTTTTTTTTGTTCCTTAATCTTCCATTAGACATATTTGTGTTTGAATAATTACTAAAGATGCATCGATATTAAGCCGCGTCTCCTGCTCCTGTGTCTTCCAAACATTAGACAAAAACATCGAAACATTGGGGCGTGGCTGTACACATTTTTGTATTCATACACAATGTTTTTTGTTTTCCGTGGTCGACGAAGTGCAGTAAATATAGAATCTATTTTTGTTATGCGAAAGAGCGTGGTGCGTTAAATAAATTTTATAATTGAACTCAAATTAATCATTAAATAACATATTTATTTATCAATGGTTTTATATGACATTTTAAAATGATGAATGAGGAGTTAATCCTGAATGTGGAAAGTTTTGAAGTCATGCATCATTTTAAGAAGACAATATATTGTATTGTAGTTTGGAAGAATATTCCGCAGGTGCAAGACGGGTCATCCATCAAAGTGTTATCAACTTATTTAATAGAAATATTATAATGTATACGGGCTGTAAATATGATATTAACACTAGAACTACGAACCGGTCAAAATGACCGGTTTCAAAAATTCTTCACAAGACTTTTATATACAACCCTACTCGTTATTTTTTGTAAACGATTCTATTATTTACAATTCTACAATCAATTTATTGAATTATATTTAATACTTTGCACGCACAAGCCATCCAGTCATTTTGACCGGTTGGTAAAAATAGGTCATATTGACCGGCTCGTAGTTCTAGTCTTAATTTTGGTTTGGTAGTTTTATTGAAAAAACGCATACATCAATCAAGACGATACACGTATAAACAATTACAGTCTACAAATACAAAATCAGTACTTTGTATTTATTATTAAACTTGCAAACAAAACATACTTAAATTTTCAATTGTTTGTTCTAGTGGGACCTGTTATTGACAGCAACATCTTGTACGTAATATGCTTTATGTTTGTGCCATGATATCTATTGAAGAACGGATTGGGTTCCGACAGTGCTAATCTTGTAATCTATCGATCTTTATGTTATTACCGAAGGATTATTTGATCAAATTTAATTACTTGGTGTATAGAATTTAAGTATGTTCTCATATTATTTGGCACCCGGAATAAATAGTGTATTCAAAACAATATATGATATGAATACATAGAATAGAGCCGAAAGTGGTATGTAGAGATCTCCATTTAAACCAGATATCTTGAGTAATAAGTAAACCAATGTTTCTAAGGTTAGAAAATGAAATCCTATGAAAATCCATTTAAATCTAAAATGCGTTTATCTTTTAAAACTTAGTAAAGATTATGTTAGAAATTCTCCTCATTATAACACCCCTCGTTTGCTGAAACACTTTCTTGCGGTTTTACAACACCACAGTACAGGTTCTACAGTAACTTGAGCTGCGTTGGAAAAAGCCTTAATATATTATAAAAAATATAAAAAACTGATTTATATGTATTTATGAATAATCATATTGCAATGTAATATTACGTAATATTTAGATGTAACCTTATAATCTCTCTTTGGTAGGTATTTTTAGAAGTATTTTAGCCCTAGGGTTCCGCGGAACACCACTTTGAGAATGGCTGATCTAGGGAATCTCATACGTAGGTACATATTTTACTACAGCATCAAAAGATTGTTTTAAATTGCTTAATGACCGAAATATTGTTTAAATGTACATCTACATAGATATAAGTATTAAATTATCAGCAAACAAAATAAATAATCAACTATGTAAGATCTATTTACATTGAGATTAATATGTGTGATGGGTAACAAGCTGAACTATTTTGAGTAATAATAATTATTTGGAGTGACGTCACTTTTTAGTTTGTTTAACACTAAAAACAAATTAAATATGTGTAGTTTGCAGTCATTTGTTTTTTTTTTGGTAGGTTTAACTTACTGTGCCTACCTATTGTTTGTAGATTTAGTATGATACTATCTAGAAATAAATTACTTGATTATTACTTTGTAAAGAAGGTTGATGATCAAAAGGAGACAGACTACGAGTGGCACTGAAGGTGGTTCGCGCAACTTGCATTAAGGCTCGCTTACACAGTACGATTGTGTTGGCTCATGAGTTAACCTGGGCATCATTTGGCGAATCAATCAAAGTGAAGACGCTTGCCTGGCTCTCCGGTAAGGAGGCAAATTTGGCGCATGCGTACGCACTTACTAGGGTCGTCGATGTCGATGTTTTTGTGAGTGTAATTGTCTCGCATTATTTCCTACAAAATTTGGGACATTCATTTCTTTATTTTTGTTAATTTTATTAATGAAATATATACTAGAAAGTTTGTATTAACTTCAATTTGTTATAATAAAATTAAAATAAAATAAAACAAATATCTTGTAAAAAAATATCAAGAAATACTTCTTGTAACATCATAATAATTGGCATTTATATAATTATAGTTTTCTGAAATGCACATACGTAGCTTAAAAGTTTGTATTACAGCCTATTTATTTACATCTCCAAAAATGTAACTCAATAAAGGAAGACGATACATCACAAATATAAAAGAAAGAATAACTGTCAGTAAGCTGAAAAATGGCTACTATATATTTCCCATATTCTGTTCTCGCACCCCTTTTAAGTTTAAAAGTTGCGTCCATCGATAAGTTTTTGTTAAGAAAACACACTGTATTACACACTCGACTTGGAATAAATCAGCAGGCAGCAGGGCGCCGCGCCGGTCGTTCTCCAGTGCCTCGTCAGTCCCGCGTTGATACTGGTATCGGTGAGTCGCGCCATACCATGTCGTCGAACGGAGTTCGCGAAATTACGCCCGAATCCGACAACACAGGTGAATTTATATTTTATTAATAAATATAATAAATAATTTTTAAAATTGGATTATCACAAGAAAAAATATAGTTTTCTTTTTATTTAATTATATATATTTTTATTAAATATTTTCGGTATTATAAGTATTTTTAATAGAATTTTTATTTATATTTATAAAAAAATTAAATTATTCCAACTGTTTAAAATTATTTATTATTATATTTTAAAAAAAAGTTGTTGATTCGCATGTTTTGCATTAATTAACAGTCGTTTGAAAGTAAAATGTACAACCGACGTTAAATTAAGATTTATAAATTATATCAATGTGATGACAAAGTTTGTGCTAAAATTAAATTTTAATAAATCGTACTTAACATTTTAAATACGATAATATCATCACGAATTTTGCTTTATCAACATTTTATCGTTAACATTTGACATATCATAATATTCCAAATATTATATTATTATTTTTTAATAGCCAGTAATAATTACTTTATGTGTAATAAGGTGTTATCTAGGTTAGTTATTTTTGTTAATAAATTAAAAATATTTTCTATTTACATAAACTGAAATCGTATCAAGGACTATCCTTTAAAGTAAAACAGATGTTTGAAAACACGTACAAATTTTATTTAAATAATAATTTTAATATCATTTTTTGATTAATCAGTTTTTAATGAAAAAACATAGTTTAGTATTTTTTATACTGCTCCAAATTTGGTTGATCTTGATGGAATCTAATCTCATAACAGAATACTGTAGAGACTTTATTACTCTATTAGAACTTGTATTATGACATAAAGTGTATTTCAGTATAAGTATCGTAGAAGACAATTGACATTTGACAACATTCATTCATTTATCCATTCATTCATTCATTTGACAACAATGTTAACCGATTGAAATAATTTTTTCAAAGCGGAAATAAACGACTCACTTGATAAATCTGAGACCAATTCAATATGAATTGCTTTAGTTGTGAGACACATAAACAGACTTATATATGCTTTATGGCTTGTGATGCCCCTGCCCTTCCGAGGTGTGACGTACACAGGTCCCGCGTAATCCACACCCGTGTGCCAAAATGGCTTAATTTGCTCTTGCACGCGATATGATGGTTGTTCCCCCATGAGCGGAGGGGCCAGTATGTAGATTTTTAATGTGATAATGTTCTATGATTAACTCCACTATACGCTCCTTAGGAGGGAGTATA